>VMDO01003537.1:0-38814 GCA_007922755.1 Pedetes capensis
ACTCATAGCGACCCTCTGTACAACAGGGGAAACACTATTGTCAGTGCTTCTCTGCTGTTCATAGGGCTTTCAATGGCAGATTGATTTTTGGGAGGGGGTTGCCAGGTCCTTCTCCCAAGCCTACAGCTTCTGGTGTTCCCAGGCGGTCTCCCATCCAGGTACTAACCAGGCCCGACCCTGCTTAGCTTCCGAGATCTGACAGGATTGGATGCCACAGGGCTACAGCTGCAGGCTCCTAACAATTACAACATCCTAAATATAAACGTACAATAGGAACATACATATTCACACAATTATTTGTTGTGGCGCTGTTTGTAATTGTGAATCACTGACTGCAAACAAACAAAATGTCCACACATAGGAGATAGTTGAATAAACTATGGTGCTTCCACACTATGAAGAACTCTGAATATCAGAGTTCAAAAAATAATATACATGTATATATTCTGAAGACTGTCTCTATTACTAATATGAAATGTTTCCCAGAATTTAAGTGAAAAAAGCAAAGTCCAAAAGAATAGTCATAGTGTGCCATCCTTCATGTAAGAAAAATACACACACATTTGTTCATTTGTACAAAAGAAAGAAAGGAAGATAAACTAGAAATTAAAGAGGTTGGTTGCCTATAAGGGGTAGATAGGAAAAAGGTGGAAAGAAGAGAGGAATGGGGATAAGGTAGCAGAGAGGAGGATGGAATGATATCTTTCTGAGTTTAGCATTAACCACGTTAAAGCAGGTAAGAAGGAAAAGGATCTACGTGACTCTGGAATAAATAAATGAGAGAAGAGAGAGTTTTTCCTTACAGAAGAATCCCAATCAATGAATGAACAAAGAATGAGGACATAGAAAACTATTATTATAGGCAAGATCTACCAGTGAATATTAAAATGAAAAAAAAAAAGAGAAAAGGTATTTTCATCATCTGAAGTAGCTCCTCCAAGATGTTTATTGATTATAAAGAGGAAAATAGTAATTTTATACTGGAGACAGACAGACACCACCTTAGCCAAGTGATCAAGGTCAACATCACCAGTAATAAGACACATTGACATTGCATGTGCTCTGATGTGATCACTGAGAAAATATCACAGGAACCCAAATTGAGAGACAGTCTGCAAATATGTCAAAGTCAATGAAAGATAAGGAAAAACTGTGGAAATTCCCCAGAGCGGAAGAGACTAAGAAGAGTGATAAGAACTAAATGCGGTATGAAATCCTAGATTAGATCATCAAACAGAAAACAGACATTAGTGGAAAAAGAGTCTCTTAAGATTCCAATTGGGAGCAGGGCCCGGCAACCCACTCCCAAAAACCAATCTGTCATTGAAAACCCTATGAACAGTAGAAAAGCAGTAACAATACTGTTTCGCCTGTTATATGTCGGGTCGCTATGAGTTGGATACCAACTCGATGGCACCTAAACAAGATTCCAATAATTTTGTAGTTTAGTAAAGATTATGGTACCTGCTGGGCCTGGTGGCCGACACCTGTAATTCCAGTGACTCAGGAGACAGAAGCAGGAAGATGACAATTTGAGGCCAGAGGCAGCCTACCTAATTTAGCAACACCTGGTCTCAAGATAAAAAAAATTTTAAGGGGCTGGGGGCAGGTCAGTGATAGAGTGCTTACAAAGTGTGCACAAAGCCCTGGGTTCAATGCTCAGTACCACACACATACACACAAAAGACTATTGTACCACTGTTAATTTCTTGCTCTTAATCATTGAACTATGTTTATATGTGATATTCATTTTAGGGGAAACTAAGTGAAGGACAAATGAGAACTCCCGTATTTTCAACTTTTCTTTTAAGTCTAAAATTGTTTCAATTTTTAAAAAATATCTAGAGGGCTAAGAGTTTAGCTTGGTGGTAGAGTGATTGCCTAGCAGAGCTTCAAACCCAAAAAGTGGGTTCAGTTTGGGTGTAGGCTCAATATGTTAAAATTTGGATGATTTGGGATCTGGTTTAAATTCTATGTGTAGATAGCAGGGCTTCAAAACAAATCCATACCAACACACTGAATTCATTCTGGTTCAAGCATTAAAAAAAATTGTTTTTCTAAACACGAACCTGAACCTAGTGAAAAATTGGTTTCAGGTTCAGTTTTTAATGGGTTGCTGTTGTTGTTTTACCATTACCTATTTAAAAATCGTGGGAAAAATTGAAAACAAAATTATTCGTCTATCTGCACATAGGATCAAAATTTAACCATACCCAAGCCCTCTAAACTTTAACATATTGAACTTGCACTTGCACCTGAACTTAATTTTTCATAAATTGTTGCTTAGTGTGCATGGGGCCTGGGTTTGATCCCCAGCACTGGAAAACACACCCCTACACACACACTTGGACTCTTCAATATGTATCTACAATCAGTAGCCCATAACAAGGAAGATCTTGTAGGATGAATGTTAAAAACAATTTTCCCTCACTGATGTTTATATTGTGTACTTGGAAGTTCAAATCAAATAAAAATAATAATAATCTTTGTTGATCTCTTAAAGAGTAGTTTTCCAGTGCTAGGACAGTATAATCTTAAGTACATATTGCTCAAGAATTTTTCAGTTGTCACGTAACAGGAATTATATTCAATGTCCACTTCATTAAGCAAAGGGAAAAGGCAGGGCTGGAGATTGGTAACCATTTGCTCCAGGATCAGCTAGAACTTAAAGAAAAGCTATGAAAAGCCAGGTATTTGGGGTAAGGTGTAGAATCTCAGTTATCCCACCCATCACTCTCTCCCTTCCTCTCACCTGTGCCTGCACATTATAATCATTCTCTCCTGCTATAGTCAGATTTCCTCCATGAGGCCAGGGAAGATAGTCATTTGCAATACCAGGTTCTTATTCCAGGTAAATAATTCCCACAGAAAACAGAGAGCTTTTTTTCTTCCAGTTTCCTTACAGCAATCTCTGGAAATTATTTTTAATTGGCCCTATGTAGGTTACATGCTCAATCTTTTGGCCCAATCAGTTTCCATGGATCTAGAGCTCCACAGTTGGCTAAGCCTAGGTCAAGTGCTGGTGCTGGCATTGAAATGCATCACCTCAGGAAAAGACTAGGTGCCCAGCTGTGAGGGGTGTGGCTACGTGATAGGCTTTATCTAATGGTGTGCTCATGGCCAATCCTTCTTCCTCTTTTCTTTCACAGATGTTATGCTCCAACAAACTTTCACAAGCTTAACTTCATCCCTCTGTTTTGCTGAGAACCTGGGACCCACATTCTCTCTGGGGATAGGGTAGGGTGCTGCACCATATGTAATGGGGGTCCACAGGCTTTTCAGGAAAAAAAAGTAATTATTTGTGTTTAATAATTAACTTATAAGCAACTGTTAAGATAGCTTGTTTTGAGCAATTGTCTATTAACAATCATTGTAGTAATAAGTCAACCCAGAATAAATTTTTGATATTTAGGTCTTTATGGCCACGGGGGGGGGGGGGTAGGTTTTGCTTAGTTGGTAGAGTGCTGTTCTGAGCTCTCAGAGGCCCTGGGTTCAATCCCCAGCACTGTAAAAATGGGAGAAGGACCTGGCAACTCACTCCAGAAACAATCCCAAAGGAATCAGCCATTGCAAATCCTATGAGTCACAGAGAAGCACTGGCATAGTGCTGGGGATGGCACAGTGTCAGGCGGGGGAGTTTCATTCTGCTGTACATAGGGTCACTATCAATTGGATCAGAATTGATGGCATTTAACAACAACAGCATTAGAATAAAAGTTCTATGGGGAAATTACCAAATGCAAGTTGGGTAGGAAAGGGAACAAGGTAATATTTCTGACTATTAAACAAAAGCTTATCTGAGCATTTTTCAGTGAATAGCTCTGAGTATCAAATTGCTATGGAACCATCTGGAGCTGAAAGACTTGGCTCTGAGGATTAGCCACCACCTGGACAGATTCATTGATTTCTCCAGAATTCTCAGATGTACCTACAGAATTCATGAGAACCTAATCAATGTCTGGGCACCTTAGAGTTGGGACTAGAGATTTTTGGTATTGGTCTAGAGGATTATAGAGACACCTGGAAAGACAAGAACATTGAGACATGTAGGTTATATTATGTACATAAACCTATTACTATTTTTAATTGAAAATAAATAATGTATTTAATAAGATAGCAAATCAAAGTAGTACTAGTTTCATTATATCAAAAATCTCAAGTGAAACTAGGTCACAGTTCTTTCTATTATTGCGTGTTTTCTCAAATAGGCTCTTAAATTTTAGTGGCTATCATATAGAAAAGGCCCTGGAAAGTCTGTTATACTAAAAAGGGATACTTATACTAGGAAATAGAAAAGGATAGAACTGGCTTCTTCTTCATGATTCTTTCATGCCAAGTCCTTGATCCCAGCAAGCTCTAAGAGAACCTCTTTCTTGGATACTGTGACCCTCTTCCGTTAGCCCCAGCCAATTTTCTTAACATGGCTATTATTGACCTATCAAAGCAATACCATCCTCTCTCTGCATCTCATTGTTTGGGAGGCTTCTTCATTTCCTTTATGCTAGCAGTACATGGTTTTACCTCTCTCCTTAAATAAATAGCCATTTCCTTAATCCAAGTAAGAATCCCCTACAACCACCTCTTGCTTAGCCTAAGTAGGCATTGTTAAAAGTCTCATAAATGGATGAAACTTCTCCAATCCCTCTATACCATACTATATATTTCACTATTATATTCACTATTATATATTCATATTATATATGTGTGTATATATACATATATATGTGTATATATACATATATACATATACATATATATACACACATATATACATATATACATATATATACATATATACATATATATACACATATATATACATATATACATATATATACACACATATATACATATATACATATATATGTGTATATATATGTATATATGTATATATATTATATATTAATATTCACTATTATATATTTCACAGGGCCTGCAGCCCATCAGATCTCAGAAGCTAAGCAGGATTGGGCCTGGTTAGTACTTGGATGGGAGCCTGCCTGGGAACACCGGGTGCTGTAGGCTTGGGAGAAGGACCAGCAACCCACTCCCAGAAATCAATCCACCATTGAAAACCCTATGAACAGCAGAAAGGCACTGACAATAGTGTTTCACCTGTTGTACACAGGGTCGTTATGAGTCGGATACCAACTCGGCGGCACCTAACAACAGCAACAACATGTCCACAAGACAAATGTTAGCATTTTTAAGACAATATAACTTTTCTCTTTATGACATAACTGGGATACCCTAAGGTACCCTTTTTATTTACCACAGGGTGCACACCCTTCCAGATTTCACACAAACACATACACAAGGACTTGGGTGCACAGAATCTGACTAATCAAAACCTTTGGTTCATAACCTACTCCCCTAATTGGCCATTGCATATTACCCTTTATTTTGCTAGCCAATTGGCTTCAATAATACAATAAGCATCTGTGAATATGCTACCTAAGAACCCAAATTTTACCCAATTTCTAACAATGTAGATCCCCCATCTTGCCCCCCTACCTCCTCTTTTCCTAAGGTAGCCATCGTCCTGAACCTCAGACTCATAGTGGATAAGGATATCTTTGACACTGGAGAGTCTCTATACCTGGAGGTTATTTGTACAAAGGGACATGATTACTCTAAATGGACATTATAGAAGGGCTTTGGGGTGGTATTAAATGTGTGTGGATACACTAGAAAAGTAGTTCGAAAAAGCTAGACCACAAACTAGCCACATAAAGCCTAACTGTAGTATTATAAAAAAATAAGTTCTTGGTTCCAACATCACTTGAGACCTAGAAGTCTGTATTTTTAAGAGGCAACTCTTACCAATGGAACAAATGGAAGTGAAGGATGACTTAGATTTTTGGTTAAAACAATGAGAGGATTGCAGTGGCAGTCACAGAGTTGGAGAAGGTTAGTAGGTATATGTGACAAAGGATGAGAAATTGAAGGTTGAAATGGGGACATGATAACCTTGATGTTCTAATTTGAATATTTGGATATTCAAAGATATGTAAAGTGGAAAGTTTTCTGGAATGCTCACTATTTCACATTTATCTCATTGTCCTTACAAGTCAAAGTTTGGGGTCATCAGGTGGTCAGCCTACTTTTCTGTTACTTCCTAGATTTTCATCTTGGCTCATTCTATTCCACCTCTGCAGCACCACCAATTCAAATCTTACCCTTTGAGGTTTACTTCATATAAAAAGAATTCATTTACTTTTCCAACCTTCAGAGAACCTTACCAACAGTTATTTCCTGTTACATTGTATTGTGTCCATATTTTTTAGCAGTCTGCAATATATCATCTTGTGTCATCCTTCAGTTGCTCCCAGCATCCCTTAAAAGGATGGACTGGGTAGTTAGGCTCTTTTATTCCCCACTCTGGATGGGATAATGCTACCTATGGATTTGGGCTTGAAACAATTTGACCTCTTCCCTCATGTATTCACTCAGAGTCAGGACCAGTAGACTTAAACGAGAGATCTACAGGCACAAATTTTAAGAAGGCCCTCACTCATAGTGAATTGCAGGACCAAAAAAAATATGTACATTTTTTATTCTTCTGTGTACTCCATAGCCAACACTCTCTCATTAAAAAGATAGTACAAATTCATAATACTACTAAAAATAAACCAGCCCGCAGCCATACCACTGTGGCATCTGATCCTGTCAAATCTCAGAAGCAAAGCAAAGTCAAGCCTGGTTAGTACTTGGATAGGAGACTTCCTGGGAACACCAGATGCTGTAGGCTTGGGAGAAGGACTCAGCAACCTACTCCCAGAAAACAGCCAACCATTGAAAACCCTGTGAACAGCAGAGAAGCACTGACAATAGTGTTTTGCCTGTTGTACATAAGGTCGCTATGAGTCAGACATCGACTCAATGGCACCTAATAACAACAAAAATAAACCAGTCTATCAATTTTGTAAGACTTTGTCAAGATTGGATATCATCTTGGATTGGATATCATCTTGTTGGGAAAAAAAAGATCATTATTGAAGCATCCTTTAATGATATCAACTTACATATGTAGCAATAAAATGGGCCAAGCACAGTTAACATTGTGACATGGGAGTTACAGGACAAGCCCAGGACCAGCTTGGGCCTAAGACACCATGAAAATACTTTTTTTCCAGCACTAGAGACATCAAGCTTACTAAAGATGGCAATGTGCTGCTTCACGACATGCAAATTCAACACTCAACAGCCTCTCTCTCTCTCTCTCTCTCTCTCTCTCTCTAAAGAAAGGGTCTTGCTATGTAAGCCAGGCTTCCCTCAAACTTATGACTCACCTGCCTCAGCCTCTCTAGTGCTAGGATTAGGCATGGACCACCCAACAGCCTCTTCAATAGCAAACATAACTAAACTACTTCCAGGATGACGTAACTGGCAATGGTGCCACTGCCAATATCTTTATCGTTGGCCAACTATGCAAACAGGCAGTCTCCACCTTTCTGTAGGTATTCATCCCACAATACACTGCAGGATTTGAAGCTTCAAAGGAACAGATCAAGGTAAGCAGAGAAGGGTACAGAAAAACACATAGATATGGCCACAATATCTCTGCATACCAAAGTTCATGCTGAACTTGGAGATATTTTCACAGAGGCTATGGTGGACTCCATATTCATCATCAAAAAAGCAAGATGATCCCCTCAATTTCTTCATGATTGAGATCATGGAAATGAGCATAAATCTGAAACCACAGGGCTTATTTTGGACAATGGCATGGCATCTTGATAGGAAGAAAAAAACAGAAGACATAAACATCCTCATGTGCAATGGATCATTAGAATATGACAAACATGTGAATTCTGGATTTGTTTTTACAAGAATACAGAAGTGAGAGAAGAGCTAATAAAAAAGTAAACAAAAACCCATTGAAGGTAGAGTTTAAAAATAAGAGAACTGCCAGATACAGTGGGTCACTCCTATAATCCCAGCACTCAAGAGGCTGAGGTAGGAAAATCATAAGTTCAAGTCTTGTCTGAACTAAATAGTGACACTCTGTCTCAAAAAAAAAAAAAATCTGTGGTGATTCAGATAAAAGTTTTGTTGTTATGAATCAGGAGGGAATTGGTCTCCTTTTCTTAGATCTCCTTATGCTCTTGTCAAAAGAAAACAAGAAAAGAAAAGGCACAGCAGCTCTGCACAGAATTAAAAGGAGAAATGAGGAAATATGGAGAGTTCTGCTCTTGTTTGTGGTAGGGTACGTCTAAAGCCTTTAGATGATCTAGAACCTCATAGTTTGGAACATGCAAGACTTGTCTATAAATATACACTGGGAGAAGAGAATCTCCTTTATTGAGAAATGTGACAATCCCCACTGTGTCAAAGACACCCATCCACTCAAATAAAAAATGCAGTCAAGAGACGGCTTGAAGGCTATCAAAAATGCTACTGAGGGTGACCGTGTAGTTCCAAATGCTGGTACAGTAGAAGTTGCAGTGGCAGAAGCCCTGGTTATAAAAAGCTCGGTATAAAGGGCAGAGCCCAACCTGGAGTCCAAACATTTGCTGATGCATTCCTCATTATTCACAAGGCTCTAGCCCAGGACTCTCATTTCAACCTTCAGGAAACATTAGCTAAAATTCAACCAGGGCATTCAGGGCCAGAACAACTAAAAGGTGCAGATTTGAACCCAGGTAAGCCAATGGTAGCAGCAAATATAGCCTATGGGATAACTATGGAAGGAAAAGACAGCACACGACTCGATGGCACCTAACAACAACAACAAAAATCTTAAATTTCCCCTAGTAACTCTCACCCTTGGTCATCACACCTGTAGCCATCTTTTTACGTCTGATCATATGGATCATGTGATAGAGGCAGCTCATCACCTCATAGCAGCCAGGAAGCAGAAAGAGTAGAAGGGGCTTGATACAAGGTATGCCCTTCAAAGTCACTTCCCAGTGACCTACTTCCTCCAGCCCAGCCCCATCTCCTGGTTTCCCCCACCTCCCAATAATGCCTTCGAATCCATTGTTAGGTCAGAGATCTCATAACCCAGTCACTTCCCACATCCTCACCTTTGAACACTGCATTGAGGAGCAAGCCTTTGACACATGAACCTTCAATCCAAACCACAACAAAAGGGTCTTCCTTATTACGATGCCTCAGGTTGACTAAAATCTCCTGGTTGGGGGAAACTGGACTCTTTCAAAGTCACTCTCGTTATTTGGCACTCAGCACAAATGGCTACATTTGGTTTGGTCTGGTTTTCTGGGTCCTAGCATTCGAGGTTAGTCCAAAACAATGGCCTCTCATAAATTTTACTTAATAAACCCTCTCAGAAATGAGACTGGTCAGCCTACCTCTCACTCACTCTGAGGTTGTTTGGCATGAAAAGTCTTTCCCATTAGAACATGGTTGCTGTGTTAGATTATACAGTAAGAACGTGCAGCTGAGTGTGACACAGAACCAAATATGCACATAAGAATCTCTTTTCAGCCACTTCCTAGCTGCCACCTAGTAGACATGTAACATAGCTATGCCTCAGTTTCCTTGTCAGTTAAATGCAGGTAATAATTCTACCACCCTCAGTATTGTGGGGAAAATTCAAAAAGAGGATACATGCAAAAGACATTTAGAACCATGTCTAAAACATAGTGAGTATTAAGTCTATGTTACAGAAAACAAAGCAATACAACAAAGGAGCAAGTAAAGGAGAAACATCTGATCAGGTATGCTTTCTCCAAATGCTCCCTACAAGCTCCACAATAAAAGATGGCAATAAATACACACTAAATAGTAGCCATTTACTATATTAAAAGAGGAAAGTGAAATGTAAAAATCAGTACGCTCTGCCCTGCATGTAAAACCAAACTATATAAGGAATCAAATATTTTCCTCCCTAAAAAGATAGATGAGTGTATTTAGTGCAATATAAGAAAGGAAAACACCTTATCTGGCAAGAGATACTTTCATTCTCACGCTAAGAGAAACACAGTTTTAAAACTACTTCTGCCTGGATTGTACCAGCCAATCAGAACCTCTGAATCTGTTCTTTGTACCACACACTGCAGTAAAAGGCACAGTCATCTCCTCTTCACAGAGCTTTCTTTCCCAGTAAGATTCTCTCCTGGGCCACAAGATAGTTCCTGCTCTGAACCAACTTCTTAAGTGTAAGTACTTTGAAATTTAAAACTTCTTTTAAAATTTATCTTAGCACTGAAAAAAAAATGCTTCCTTTTTATTGTCTTGGTTTGTTCCTAACATGCTGTATTGTGAGGTTCGGTTGGAAAACCAATGTTGCCTTATCTAATTGCTTTAAGTTGAGTATATTTAGCCAAACTCAGCAATTGTGTGGTAAGCATTTTGCTACATGCCATGATTTTTGAAATAGTTATGATCTCAGCCGCAAATCCTCCTCAAATACTGCTATTGGCAGGAAATATGTATTATGTATTGCATTTAACAACTTGATCATTATTTTCACTCTTTATTTCAATACATAGGTAGGTTTACTTATGCTGGTGTAATTTCTTGTGCAATGAAAATACCCATTTAAAAATATTTAGCAACAAGAGGCAGGGTATAGTGGTACATGCCTATAACCCCAGCACTCGGATCAACCTGAGTTCAAGGCTAGCCCAGTCTCCACAGCAAGGTTCAGGACAGACAGGGCTACACAGTGAGACCTTGTCTCAAAAAAAAAAAAAAAAAAAAGTCACTATCTCTTGCCTCCGTTTTTCCCTTTTCCTGAGTGTTTCCACCAGCTTTATCACTTGTTCTGCTCTTGTGGGGTCAAAGATGGCATGAAATAAAACAAAACTCTAGGCAGAGCTACAAGCTATGGATAGGAAACAACCAACACCTCCTTAGCCCTTACCAAATCTATTATAAGACTTAGACCTTACCAAATCTATCACAAGACTCAATATATAGTTTCCAAGTCGAATTGGACTTATGAATGCAGAAGAGAAATGAAAAAGTCAAGGGCCAGCAGTTACCAAGTATGCTCTGCAAGGCTGCTGGCACTGAAATCTTCTCCAATGTCAAGGTCCTGCATCTTGGGGTGCTAAGGTGCTATAAACTAGTTCATCATATGCTCCTCAGGCATGTGGGAGGCCTTGGCATATGTCACCAAAGCAGCCACATCTGCACCCAGATGAGTCTATATAGAGGGGACACCTTTTTCAACTTTACACAACAGTAGCCTGTGGCCCAGGGGCAGCAGCCCTGCAGGTGCTCATTAAAAACTCCTGGACCACAGGTTGGGGATTTAGCTCAGTGGTAGAGCACTTGCCTCTCAAGTGCAAAGGCCTGGATTTGTTCCTCAGCACCAGAAAGAAAAAAAAAAATTCCTGGGCCTGAGCCCATTCCACCTAAACCACAATTTCTGAGGATAGTGTCCAGAAATCTACATTGTCAATGAGTTTTCCAAGTGGTTTTTACACATTGTAAGCTTTAAGGATCACTAAACTAAGGAAGACAGGTACAAGCATAAGGTCCCAGAGCAATCTTAGAAACATTACCCAGCCCTAAGGAAATTTCCAGGAAGATTTTTTCCCCTCCACTCCCTGTTGACCTTATACCGTGGTTGACTAAGGTTAAAGACTATTGGATACTCAATGACTGAAACAAAGAGAATTTCAGTTGCTTGGGATATTTTGCAATTGTGTCTGTTTTATAGCTTGTTTGCAACTTAAAAGGTATCTGTTGTTGGTGGTAGCTGCCATAGAGTCAGGTCCTACTCCTAGTCGGACAACAAAACAAAACACTATCCAACACTATGCCATGCCTGGCACTATGTCAGTACTTCTCTGCTATTCATAGGGTTTTAAATGGCTGGTTGGTTTTTTTAGAATTGTTTCAGGAGTGGGCTGCCAGGTCCTTCCCCCATTTTGGGGGTACTTGGAATCAAATCCAGGGCCTCAGAGCAAGAATTGTGGCACCCTATCAGCTTTTGAAACCATCACAGGACTGCCTAAGAGCGTGTTGAGTGAGCATGTCTGCTTCTCCTTTCAGTTCTGTTTTTAATAATACTGGGAATAGAACCCAGGGCTTTGCTCATGTCAGATACGTCCTCTACCACGGAGCTACACCCCTCAGGCCCACCTGTCAGGTTTAGAACTATGGAGGACATATTTCTTCTGGTAAGAATTCTCATTTGGGATGTTACATGACCCTTTTCAGAATAAGCTAAAGGTGACAAATGGCAATTCTGAACACTAGCTCCTGACTGCTTTTCCGGGCAGATCTGGGCAGAGCAGGCTTCTCAACCGCAGTAGTAAATTTCACCGGCAAGGAGTGTCTAATAGTATTAGAAGCCTCGCCTGGGGCCCTACACTCTGAAATATTACCCAGCCCTAAGGAGATTTCCAGGAAGACTTTTCCCCTCCACTCCCTGTTGACCTTTTACCTTCATTGACTAAGGTTAAAGACTAATGGATACTCAGTGACTGAAGCAAAGAGAATTTCAGTTGGTTGGGATATTTTGCACTTGAGGTCCCCTCTTTAAGGCTCCCGGAAACACCTTGGTCCTCACAATTTCCCACATCCAAAAGAGGAACTGAATAGTAGTGAAAGAAACAGAAACGTAGAACTTTTGACTGCTGGGCTAAAGACTGTTTAGGCTACTATCTGGAGGAAAGCAAGCTTTCTTATTAACTAACTGGCAGTCAGCATAGGGATATTTGGGAGCAGCTTTTCCCTACTACAGAATGTGCAGATTGCCAGTGATTGGACTTCAAAGGCACTCAGTGAATGTTCAGGTTCAAGTGCTGTAAAGTCTAACAGTGGCCAATGTGAATACATGTACCATATACTGAGGGAGGACAGTCAGGTAAAGGAAAGGACAGTTAGATAATTGCAGGCCAGGCTTTATGTTGAAATCTTCAGCTTGCTGTTATTTAAAATCCCAGTGTAGGATCTTGAAAAAGAAGTAAGTTAAAGGATCATGTTTTTCCTCTGATAGAGATCATGGAAAGAATATTCAGTCACTCATTCAATTACTGTTCATAGAATGCCAGCCATGTGCCAGGCATCTGCTAGGGTCCAAAGGAAAAAAATAAAGATATAGGATCCCTGGCATAATCCTTTAAAAAGAAGGTTTTTCTGTTTTGTTTTGTTTTTTTAGTCACTCATTTCCTTTTTGTTTCTAAAAAAAAAAAAAAAAGCTATCTCTTGATTTGATTATAAAATAAGTGCCAGTCATAAATTGTTTTTTGTCGCTGTGCTGGGGCTCCAACCATGGGCCTCAAATAAGCTAAGCAAGCACTCTTCCACAGAGTTGCTGTTGTTGTTAGGTGCCGTCCATTCGAGTCATAGCGACCCTCATAGGGTTTTCAATGGCTGACTGTTTAGGGATTGCCTTGGGAGTGGGTTGCCACGTCCTTCTCCCATTTTGTGGTGCTGGGAATCGAACTCTGAACCTCAGAGACTGCGGAGCAGTGCTCTACTGACTGAGCTAAACCCCAGCCTACTCCACAGAGCTACACACCCCCAAACCCTAAATATTCTTTTCAGACACTATAGAATATTACAAATATAAAAGTGAAAAAAAAAAAAAAACTATCAGCCAATCACTCAGAGGTAACCACTGAATATTATTACCCTTTCATACTCTTTCTGGACTTTGATTATTCAAAAGGGAATGCAAAAAAAAATTTTGAATACACATCCTTTAGCATTTTCTGCAATGCTTTTTCCTCCAAGGTGCTGTGGCAATCCGTCACCAGAATATGGTTTCTATCGTTTTAGTGCTGGAGTTTGGGATGCAGGGAAGACCTGGACTCTGCTCCGTGTGGAGATCTGAGGGGTCTTGCAAAGCTGGATATCATGCCCTGCTGTGCGGTTCCTGGCGCCCGGCACCGGCCTGTGGTTGAAATTTGCCCTCCCCGCTGAAGTCACGCCCAGCCTCAGTGGGGTGGAAAGAAGAGAATGTGGTGGCTGGGCGTTGGTGAGCACCGGCGAGGCAGAGGTGTCAGAACCTTACATCAGTCAATGTTAGGTGTCGTGGAGTCGGTATCTGACTCATAGCGACCCTGCGCACAACAGGTGAAGCACTATTGTCAGCGCTTCTCTGCGGTTCATAGGGTTTTCAATGGCGGGACGATTTTTGGGAGTGGGCTGTCAGGTCCTTCTCCCAAGCATCAGTGAACACAGCCTATAAATTCTCCAGCTCTTGTGCAGCTTACCTTTCCCCAAGCCACTTACTATGAAAGGGATGAGCAACGAAAACGGAATGATTGCGTCTCTTTACTTCCTGGATCCCGAGACCGGGGGATTGAATTTAGAGAGTAGGGATTGCGCCCTATCGAGACGGAAAGGACTCCAGACATGGAATCTAGGGCCACCTGACAAGCGTTCAAACCAGGCAGGGAGAGTTTCCTAGTCTTACTTTCGGATCAGAGCGCTGCTCAGCCCCAACCACCCGGGGAAAGCTTTTTAAAGTTAGCCTTGGTGAGCCGGTTTAGCGCGGGGGGCCGGGGAGCGAGCAGCGCCCGACGCCGCAGCTCCTCCGCCCGCCGGCTCCCCGCTCCCGCCCGGGTCCCCGAGGCGCCGGCGTCTTGCGCGCCGCCCACCCTGAGCGCAGGCGTCCAGCCGCATCGGCCCGCAGCGAGCAGATGCAGCGCCGGGCCCCGCGGACCCCTCCCGCTACAGGGGGGAGCAGTCCCCTCCCCTGCCCCCGCGGCCCCTTGTTGCTGGCTGTCCTTGGTTGCGCGAGCATCAGTTGAGGGTCTCCTGGGCGGACTCTGCCGGCGGCCCTGAGAATCCAGACCCAAATAAGGTCTGGTCGCAGTGCAGTGACACACTGGTATATATAAGCAGCGCGGGCGGGAGGGTCAAAACCTCCTGCACCAGCTGCCCGTCAGTCACCGGCCTGGGTCCAGAGCTGGCAGTCCAGGTAAGAAGCCCACGCAGTAACTGCCCAGTGTGGGCCCTTGCCTGGGGAGACCACGCTCACACGCACACCCACTTGGCAGGGATCGTGGGCCAAGTGGGCCCTCGGCCTCCTTGACCCTCTTCTCGGCAAGGGGCCCAGAGAGGGAGTGCAGCCCGGCACACACCCTCTCTATTCCATTACCTGATGAACCCAGGAAATTAGTGTTGATACCGTACTATTAATTAATCAATCTACAGATCTTACTCAGATTCGACCAGTTGTCCCATCAATGTCCTTAGGAAAAGAAAAGCCGCCCCTGACTTGGAGCAGCTGGTCTGGGGCCACCAGCTAGCTAGGCTTTGGTATTGCCTACAGGTCTTGCCTTCTGTTGCACATAACATCTGTTGCTCCAACATCAGATAAGGCTGTTTGGTGACAATGATGGATCAAGATAAAAACACCAGCATTCCATGATCGTATTTAAACACAGGTGAACCTTAAACATCATCCAAGACACAAAGTACCAAACATCTCCCTTTTCTGGCTAATAGGAGTGACTGCTGCTGTGACTGGGAAAGGTCCTGCTGCCACTCCATGAGGCTGAATTTTCCAGAGACAGGGTGATGAGGGAAGAAAAAGCTTTGTTTGCAGCAAGCTGTCAAGTTGTAAAACGTGGGCTCATGTCCAAAATAAATAAATAAAGTCATCTTGCTTAGAGGTTAGGAGAGAGGGGCTTTTATAGAGATTTGGGGGGAGGCATATCAGATTTCATGTGGCCTGCTTTTCCGATGGGCTGAAGTTTAGCTCCGTTGTTGGAGTGTTGCTCCGTACTCTCTGAGGACCCAGGTTTGATCCCCAGCACAGCAAAAAATGGGAGAAGGACATGGGAATCCACTCCCTAAACAATCAACCTATGATGGTCACTATGAGTGAGACCTGACTCCTAGGCACCTAACAACAACAACAACAAAGCTTTTCTGATGCATGGGCTGTTGATATCCTCTACTGATTAGAAAGTCTTACTGCTTGTCATTTTAGTTCCTTTTTCCAAGAACAACTAACTTTGCAATTAATCATTAGGGTACAAAAGGCATCTTTCATCACAGAACAGGGGAAAATAACCAAAAGGCAACTGTCAATGGACAAGATAGTGAAATGCAACTTTCAGAAAAGAACAGTTTTAATCTTTTATGTGGCTTTAGTCAGAAATGTTACCAACATCAAAGCTTTTGTTGTTGTTGTTAGGTGCCTTTGAGTCAGTTTCCAACTCATAGAGACCCTCATAGGGTTTTCAATGGCAGATTGTTTCGGGATTGCCTTGGGACTGGGTGGCCAGGTCCTTCTTCCATTTTTGTGGTGCTGGGAATTGAACTCGGGACCTCAGAGACTGCAGCACAGCACTCTACCAACTGAGCTACATCAAAACTAGTGGGGGACTAGTGATATACTGCTCAGCTGCACGACCTCCAAAATTAGTGATTTTTAAAATTGGTTAAAAGCAAATAGAGATAAAGGGTTTACTTCGATTTTCTAAGTAACAGTAACACTAAGTAACACTAAGTAACACTGCCAACCTCCTTTAGTCTAGATGATTTATTATTGTAACCAATCATAAAATTGCCTCCACTTTTGACAGTACTTTCTCTTCCCTGGCTCCTCCTGCAAATCATTCAACTAAGACCCAAATTCTCTAAAAAGTGTTTTGTTTGTTTGTTTGTTTGTGGTACTTGGGGATTGAACCCAGGGCCTCACACATCCTTAGCAAGTGCTCTACCACTGGGCTGCAACCCTGACCCATTTTTTAATTTTGTATTTGAGTCAGAGTCTAAATTACACAGGCTGCCTCTGGCACCAAACCTGCAATCCTCTGGCCTCTGAGTTGCTGGAATTAAAGGTGTGAGCCAAGGCACTCAGTTCTAAGAAATCTTTTTGCAATGCCCCCTTACTGAGACACTACACATTTGCCCATAGTGTGTCTTCTCCCTATACAAGCAATAAACCCTACTTAGTTATCTACAGATAGAGTTTTGATGGTCTCTGGATGGACAACACTGACGGTCCCTTTCCTATTCCAGGATTCAGTTCAGGATCCCACATTGCATTTGGTCACCATATCTCCTTGGTCTCCTTCAATCTGGAATATTTCCTCCATCTGTACTTACCTTTCATGACCTTGACACTTTTGAAGAGTCTGATGTTTGATACTTTCTTAGTATTACATTCTGATTATGTATTTTTAACAGGAATAACACAGAAGTGATGTCATGCCTTTAAGTCATAATAGGCACATAATGTTAACATGTCCCTTTGTTGGTAATACCAGCTGTAATCACTTGGCTAAGTGTTTTCTGGGTTCCTCTACTGTAAATTGCTATTTTTTCCCCTTTTATAAGTAGTAAGTATCTTATGGGGAGATGCTTTGAAACCACTGAATATGTTGTTTCTCATCACACTTGCAAAGACTAGTAATTTAAGCATCTGTGTGTCAGGAAAACAAATTGTTTTCTCTCTGCGCTCATGCTACAATAATCAACACAGACTTCTGTGACCGCAAAAGATGTGGAATTGCTCCCGCTAGCAACTGAGCAATCAGCTCTCTAATTAAAATCAATTCTGACGCTCCCTGGAGATAGCATCGGATCCCTAGTCAGAGAATTCAGTCCCCAAGACCACCCCCCACCATTTCAGATGTCATTCGCAAGCCCTGGGTTGTTTTATTTGTGCTTCTGACTGACTGGCTATAAATTAGGATTCCCGCAACCTCCTCCTTAGGTTTAATTTGCAAGAGGGGCACATAGAACTCAGGGAAGCACCTAACACTTACCAGTTTATTACAAAAGCTATTAGGAAGGATACAGATGGAAAGATGAATAGAGCAAGGTATAGGGGAAGAGGGATGGAGCTTTCACGTCTTCCTCAGGGTTTCTACCCTCCAGGTATTTCCATATGTTCAGCTATCCAGGAACCCCAAACTCTGTCCTCTGGGAATTTTATGACGACTTCACTGCATAGACATGATTGGTCGTAAACTAGGTGGGGGAACCCAACAAGGCCTGCCTGCTGAGATTCTTCAGCGTTCCTCCCCTGTAGGAATAGGGCTAGACTCCTCAAAAAGGTATCTGTGATCTACAATCAGACAAGGTAGAAAACAGAATGTCTTTATGACTAGCTAGCTCCAAATCATACAGATAGAGAAGATCTGCATTTATAAACCTGCCTAGTTGTTGTTGTAGTTAGGTGCCATGGAGTCGGTGTCTGACTCATAGCGACCCTATGTACAACAGGCGAAATACTATTGTCATGCTTCTCTGCTATTCATAGGGTTTTCAATGGCTGATTGCTTTTTGGGAGTGGGTTGCCAGGTGGTGACCAGGATGGATCCCAAGCCTACAGCACCTGGTGTTCCCAGGCGGTCTCCCATCCAAGTACTAACCAGGCCTGACCCTGCTTAGCTTCTGAGACCTGACTGGATCCAGCGCCACAGTGGTATAGCTGCAAGCATTACTAGAATATCTAGAGACACTGTATTTTTAAATTCTCATGTTTTTCTTTAGTGCTTTTAAAAATATCTTTTGAAAGCTTACGTGAAAGTGTACTACACCCCAGTGCCTAGCACACTGTAAAGGAGGCAAGCATAGCACATGTGCCTAACTCAACAACACAATTAAAAGTACCTACTCTGAGCCTAACATTGAGCTTAATGCAAAAGGAACTTGAAAAGAGGGTTTCTGTTTGGCAGGAAGTCACCATAAATCAGTGGCAATGCCACACTGTATCAAGTAGTATGAGGGAGCAGATCTCTAAGCCTGAGAGGCAAAATGAGAAAGAGGGACTGTGGAGTGAGCCAGAAAATGACTTAAACTTCACAATTTACTTAAACTCCTCAAGTCTCAATTTCCTTATTAATTCAATAAAGATACTAATTTCTACTTTGCAGAGCTATTGTGAAGATTAAAGAGTTAGTGCAGGTCTAGTGTAGTGCCTGATATCATGTAGAATCTTAATGAATATTAGCTGATATGGACAATAAGTGATTATGGAAATCATCAAAAGAAATTTCCTTGCCATATTTTTGTATAGTATGCCCACATTCTCTTATTTGCTTGATTTTTATTGTTCATTAAACTCATCCACAAGTTATCTCATTTAGTATTCTTTGGTGGGTAAGTCAGAAACCATTTCCATTTAACAGATGAATAAATAGAAATTTAAATGATTAGTTAAGTGACTAATCTAAGATCACACAATTTCAGAAGCCGAGACTTGAGCAAAGATTCTTGCTCCAAATCTAAATCATGTTCCATGATCTCACACAGCCTCTCATAATGAGAGAAAAATTAGGGTTACCTAACAAATAAAACTTTATAAAAATTTTGCCGGGCCAAGCATCATGGTGCACACCTATAATCCCAGCAGTCAGGAGGCTGAGGCAGTAGAATCCCAAGTTTGAGGCCAGCCTGGGCTACATAGCAAGATCCCATCAAAACAAAACAAAACAAAACCACCTATTCTGGAACACCCTATCAGGGCTACCACCTGGCTAAGGTCAAGCCAGGACTGACAAACAGACACAAGATTCTGTAAATTTGAAGCGATATTTCAGCCTGGATGCAGGAAGACTGGAGAGGACTTCCAATCAGAAGCACGTCTAAAACAAGAGGGAACATAATAAAGGAGCAAGAGAGGGAAGGATGAGGATGTACAAAAGCTTAGCATGGTACAATTTTAGAGAAGACTGTTTTCCACAATTCACTATTTCCGACTATTCTCACCAGCCAGTCATTTATTTTCTTTTCTCATGTGGATAACTGGTACCTGTCTAAAAATAGTACAAAGCAATCCTGTTCCACTCCCATACCCCACGAGAAGCACCTGTTCACCTTGCCGGTTCAGCGAATTCCTTTCCTCCAGGGCCTCTGCCCTCTGAGGTGTGGAATAGAAATTGTGTTTTTCAAAGATCAACAAGTGACTTCATCTAAATTACCTCACTAGCCAGTGATGCATAGTCCTCAAAAGAGGGCCTTTGAAGAGCAATCTTGAGAATACTAATGGTAACTTTCTCCTTTTCAGACCATTGCTTTTAAGACCTTGTGTTGAAAATGCAGTCTCAGTCACCAGTGGTCGTTGTTTCTCAACCTGGAACTGTTCGAGCGCCCCAAAATTCCAAATGGCAGACAGATTTGTGTGACTGTTTCAGTGACTGCGGAGTGTGTAAGTATGGACAAAGTGCCCATAAGTGACATTACATCCAGATCCTTCCCCTATTCTTCCCTTAATTATGTAGTAAAAATTTGTACTTATTACAGGCTCTTTGCATGTCAAACAATGATACGTTCTAAGTTAATTCTTCTCCAGTCCATCAAAGAAAAGTCTTACTTAAAATAAGTTCTAGAGTTAAGAAAACAGTGAAAGATCTAATTGATTCTAAAAATGAATGTTGTTGTTGTTGTTAGGTGCTGTCAAGTTGTGTCCGACTCATAGTGACTCTCATAGGGTTTTCAATGGCTGATTGTTTCGGGACGGCCTCGTGAGTGGATTGTCATGAAGCAATTAAGCTTCTGTTGTTGTTAGTTGCCACTGAGTCCTGTCCGACTCATAGTGACCCTCAGAGGGTTTTCAATGGCTGACTGTTTCAGGATTGTTTTGGGAGTGGGCTGCCACACCCTTTTCCCATTTTTGCGGTGCTGGGAATTGAACCCAGGACCTCAGAGACTGCAGAGCAGCACTCTGCCAGTTGAGATAAATCCCAGCCCCAAAATGAATAGGTCTAGCCTAATAATTATAAATAGTTTATACATTAATGAAAGAAACATTTCAAGTTTAACTTGATTTTTAGAAAGACAGGTCTTGGTTACACATAAATTAATTACTCTGTGTTTACATTGTGTTTAGTGCACAGGGGGTAGATTTCATCCATGGTTTCAGCTAAGGTCAGAGAACTATTTTAACTTATATGCTTAGGTTTCCTACATGCCTGAGAATAAAGAATTCTGAATTTGTAAGATCCCTCTAAATGAAATCACTCTACAATCTCACTAAGTGAACTTGGAATCCATGGGGACTTGGAGGAAAAGAAGTTTGGGAAAATGGCGATGGCAGAGGGGCCCAAGGTGCTTTGTTCACAGTGCCAACCAAGAAACAAACATACCTACAAAATGTTTGCTCTGAAGCCTAATCCCCTGTCTTAGGTCCACAAAGTGTTCTTAGATAAGGAAAAAAAAATACATTAGCCTTTAACTTACCAGTGAAAATGGAACTTTGAGCTGAATCAAGTTAATAATTACATTGAGATGCATAGAAAGGAAAAATTGCCTAGGAAATGGAACAGCTGGTTGTATTTATTCACTCTCATTGTCTTACTAGGTAACTGGGGCTGATGACTTACACATTTCAGGACATTAGTTCAACATCTACAAATAAAATAATTATGAAGACTACAGTAATAAAATTCTCTAAAAATAAACATTTAATCCTCCCACCCCTAGTATCATTACCCAATTAAATGAATATACAAGTTCTAATACAAACTTGGGATGGGGTTTAGCTCAGTTGGTAGAGTGCTGCTCCACACTTTCTGAGGACCCAGGTTTGATCCCCAGCACTGCAAAAATGGGAGAATGGTGTGGCAGCCCACTCCCAAAACAATCCTGAAACAATCAGCCATTGAAAACCCTCTGAGGGTCACTATGAGTCGGACAGGACTCAGTGGCAACTAACGACAACACAAGCTTAATTGCTTCATGGCAGATGTTCTTAAATGTAGATCTGACCTAGTCATTCTCCCTTTTAAAAATACTTCTGCAGTTCTTCGTGACTTTCATGGCAATCTGACTAAGCACAGTTCATCACCTGGTCCCTTGTCTATTTAGCTCCCCAGCTTCATCCCCATCCCATCCTGGACCTCTGGCCATACTGAATGAACCCTAGTCTTTGCTGAGTTGTACCAAGTTATTGCAAAGAGATCTTCTTCCCTTTGTCCAACTTTAAATTTTCTAATCATCCTACAATATTCAGCTCAAGCAGCATTAGCCTTTCAGAGTCTTGTAGGCACCAAGTCTGTGGGTGACCCCCTGGCATCATAAGCCAGTTTTTGTTGCAGCTCTTTTCCTCTATATCCCCACTAGACTTCAGTCAGGGACATTGCTGGCAATGAGGAGATGTCTGGAACATGACTAGGATTCAGTGAATCAATGAATAAACAGATGAAGGCACTACTTTGAAGAGAATAACACACTTTCCCAGGTGAAGTCATTCCTGAAATGATTTGGGGGTGGGAGGAGGAGCTGATAAAAAGCACAGAAACACTGAATATGGACCTGGTAGTAGGGTATGTGCCAAGACTCCATGATGTAAGCCACCATTCATGGACATGAACTGCCATTCAGCCATGGTAGGGCCAGAGTGGACTAATTTGGACTCTGTTTTCATGTGTCCAGGTCTCTGTGGTACATTTTGTTTTGTGTGCCTTGGGTGTCAAATTGCAGCCGACATGGATGAATGCTGCCTGTGTGGACCAACTGTTGCAATGAGGACTCTCTACCGAACCAGATATGGCATCCCTGTGAGTCTCTTACCATCCCTTGTTGATCAGAGGGGCAACCACACTTGAAATAGTTGCTGTAAATGTGGAGGCCATTTGATGGTATCCACCGTCTGAATTTGGGGGCTGGGATTTAGCTCAGTTGGTAGAGTGCCGCTCTGCAGTCTCTGAGGTCCCAAGTTGAATTCTCAGCACCACAAAAATGGGAGAAGGACCTGGCAATCCACTCTGGAGGCAGTCACGAAACAGTCAGCCATGTAAAACCCTAAGAGCATCACTATGAGTTGCTCACGACTCCATGGCACCTAGCAACAACCACCATCTGAATTTAAATTGTAAGAGCTCCCTAGTTTGTGTGACCCTGTATTCAGTTGCTGAAGTAATATATCCTCTGGTTATGTGACCTCCCACTAGATTTCTGCTGAAAACCCTGGAAAATAAGTAACCCTCATATTTGCAAAGTGTATCATACAATGGAAGATCATTTAGAATCTCATAGGCCCTAGGTGCATGGCATGTTATCTCACTTAATCCTCACACCATCCTGGTAAAGTGTGTGTGTCCACACCAATTCACAAATGAGGACTTTAAGGTTTTAAGAGACAAAATCATCCACCCAAAGATAAGCACTAGTGGTAGAAAGTCACTGTCCAATCTGAAGTGTCCAGACATGCATCTTTCATTACACCTGCTCCACTTTGTGTAATAGCAGTGTATATTAGTCAGAGTTCCACGGAGAAACAACCAACAGAATGAATGGAGGTGTGTGTGTACATGTGTATGCTTATATATGTATAGGTATATATGCCTCCCTATGTAGGTGTGTGTGTGTGTGTGTGTGTGTGTGTGTGTATGGATAGAGAAGATAGAGACAGAGAGCAAAAGCAAGAGATAAATTTATTTTAAGGAAATGGCTCATACAACTATAGAGGCTTGCAAGTCCAAAACCTAGAGTCCCAGGGAACAGATCAAGGCTAAAGACCCAAGGAAGAATTGCAGCTCAAGGCAGTTTCCTGGCAGAATTCCTTCTTAGGAAAAGGCCAGCCTTTTATTTTCTATTAACGTCTTCAACTAACTGGATGAGGCCCACCCATGTTATGGAGGGTAATCTGCTTTACTCAAAGCCTATTGATGTAAGTGTTAATCTCTTCTAAAACATACCTTCAAAAAACACCTGGACTAATATTGAGCCAAATATCTGGGTAACACAGCCTACCCAAGCTGCCCCATAAAATTAGCCATCACAAGGAATAAGTGAATATGCAAAATGTTCTAGGAACTTGTTCCATTCAAGTTATTTTTTTACTTCAAAATACCAGGTTTTTAATTACAAAAATGCCATAATTGTTTGACAAATATAAAAACCAGAAACATATAAAGTAAAAAGTGAAAACTGAATCCCTTTATGCCCAGCTCTACTACCTAGTGATAAACTCTATTAGTAATTAGGTTTTACATCCTCTTCCAGATTTTTTTTCTGTGCCTATAATTCATGTACATGGAGATTAATATGGCTATGTTGTTGTTTGTTAGCATCTAGACATTTAAAGTTTTGAAAAGCTCTTTTATTTTGTTGTATCTTTAAAATAGGTTTATACTATACTGTAACTTTTTTCCACTTTTATATGTGTAAATTCATTTCAGTAATATGCTTTGTTGTTTGGGAGTTATTTGGGTGTTTTTCTTGTTTTTTGTTTTGCTTTGTTTGTTTGTTGACAAGGTCTACCTGTGTAGCCCAGGCTGGCCTAAAACTCATAATCCTTCTGCCTCGTCTCCCTAGTGCTAGGATTATAAGAATGCACCACCACACCTGGCATACTAATTGGTTTATATATATTTTTTTTGGGGGGGGGTGACTGGGGGTTGAACCCAGGGCCTCTCACTTGCATTCTCTGCAAGTGCTGGACCACTGAGCTGTACCCCCACCCCATTTTTTTTTTTTTACTTTTTGGAGACAGGGTCTCACTAAGTTACGCAGACTGCCTCTGGTCTCGAACTTGCGGTCCTCCTGACTCTGCCTCCCAAGCCGCTAGGATTAACATACTAATTGTTTTTAATGCCTGTGTAGTATTCTAATATATAATTTACTTTATAACTTCCTTATTGATGAAAAGTTAAATAATGTTGAAGTTTAAATAGTTGTATATTTATGACTATGTACATGCACTCATATTTTTGTGGAATAGTGTCCTAGTGTTAGATTGCTAGGTCATAGGATATGCACATTCTGAAAGATATTGTCAAATATCTCTTCAAAAGACTGTATCAATTTATAATCCATTAGCATTTATATAAATGTACTACTATTCAGAAATGTCTTTTTATTTCATTTTGTCAGAAAGGCAAAAATGGTATTTCATTGATGTTCTAGTTTAATTTTATTCGTAGGATCAAGAAACATTTAGAAAAAATATTGTCTTTTTATCTTTCGTCTGTCAATTATCTATACATGTCCTTTGTTGATTGTTGCATGCCATATTGATTCATGGGATTTTTATTATGATATTATTTTTTATTTAATGTTTATTTAATTTTATTCTAAGGGAGGAGAGATTTATCATGGCTCTTGGTCTCAGAGGTTTCAGTCCATGATCACTTGGCTCCACAGTGATGAGGCAGAGCATGCTAGCAGGGAGCAAAGTGGCTCACTTCACAGTGGCCAGTATTATTTTTTAATATGAAAGTTACTAAGATTTTAAAAGGTAACTATATAATCAATTTTTAAAATATTTCTTGGAGAGCACAGCATGATGGTGCATACCTGTAATCCCAGCACTCAGGAGGCTGAGGCAAGAAGATCACAAATTCAAGGCAAGCTTGGGCTTTATAGGGAGTTCCAGTCCAGCTTGGCCTATGGAGCAAGACCCTGCCTCCAAAAGCAAAACAAAATGTTCCATAGGCATTTAAAAAACTAATAACCATTTGAAAGTAAAACTTCAGTTGGTTTTAACAAAACTTTGGAAAACTGAAAGAAGAAATAAAAGTATTCTGTTGCCGTTAGGTTAAAGACCATATTTTGCTTGACATCCATAGATAGATTATGTTGTTGTTAGGTGCCATGGAGTCGTGTCCGACTCATAGCAACCCTCATAGGGTTTTCAATGGCTGATTGTTTCAGGATTGCCTTGGGAGTGGATTGCCATATCCTTCTCCCGTTTGTGCAGTGCTGAGAATCGAATTCGGGACCTCAGAGACTACAGAGCAGCCCTCTACCAACTGAGCTAAATCCTAGCCCAGATAGATTATAGATAAGTATAAATTTTGAATAAAAATTTAAGGCTAATGACTTAAGTGGTGAAACACTGGAAAGGGAATAAAAGCACAAGAAAGATCTACTTAGCAAAAAGAAGAAACACACGCATGCAACCTCAATGAAAATTGCACAATAAACAATTTTACTCCACGAGTGAGAGTGATTTACACTTCTTTGGTATGATAGGTACCTTTTTTTAAACTTCTTTTTCTCCATATGTTTGTGATGAGACTTATGAGACTGGTGAAGAACCACCCACCTGGCTGACACCTCTTCCCTCCTGAAGCCCCAAAGCCCACCTGAAGATGGGCTGTTGAGTTTGAAGCTCTAAGCTTAAAGGCTGTATCCTGGAACAAAGCCCCAAGCAACAGCAGTGCCCCGCCCAGCGGGCTCAGGCAGACTGCAGCCAAACTCTGGATCTTGTGATCTTTGTCCTGTCTGAGCTCAAGCTTTCTCGGTTTCTGGTTCCTTGACTCTGTTTTGCTTTCTCTACTAGAATCCCTTCTACTTTATGTTTCACCCAAGCTACTCATCACTTCTGGCCTACGAAATGCCAGTGGTCCCTTTTTTTTCCTAATATGGCTTTCATTTTTTTAACTTATCAAAGCTCAGAAGAAAATTGTTTTGCAAATGATTTAGTTTTACAAGGTTTGTAAGAAAAATAGTAGTCCCCAAAATTCTCTCTCCTACATCTCCTTCCTCAGAGCAGAATTTTTGAGTGTTTTCCTCCAAATCTTCAAATCACAGACATTATTACTACTTTTTGTTGTTATTGTTGTTATGTTTTGTTTTGTTTTGTGACAGAGTCTTGATGTGTAGCCCAGGCTGTTCTGGCACTTGCTATGTAGACCAGGCGGGCCTTGAACTCAAATCCATCCTCCTGCTTCAGCCTCCCAAATTCTGGGATTACAGGCATACACCACCACTCCAGGCTCATATTGCTACTTCTTAACTTCTAATTTGAAGTCATTATCTATTGACTTCTCATAACAGAAGATGAGAATTTAGCTCTGTTTTCTTCCCCTTCCTCACTACACACACGCACCCTCTCCCAATCCCACTCCTCATATTGTTGTTGTTAGGTGCAGTCAAGTCTGACTCATAGCAACTCCATGTACCAGAGGCATAAAACACTATTGTCATGCTTCTCTGCTATTCATCGGATTGGATTTTCAATGTCTGATTGTTTTTTGGGAGTGGGTTGCTAGGTCCTTCTCCCACCTTCTCATATAGTTATGTGTAATTCTGGTTAATTTCATATTTGCTATTTATGTGATTTATTGAACTTCAGAGCCAAGTCATGGAGTGAATATGTTGCTTTCCCTGCTAACTTTTTTCTTGGTATTAGTAACTCTTGGTTTTCTCATTAGTAGTTTTTTCCTCTATTTACTTATGAGTAGTTTAACACCAGACCCTTTATCAGTTTTCTAAACCTCTTCCTAACACATTCAATACATCAGACATCCTATTATTTTCATCTTCTTGATGAAATTGCTCCCTGACCCTTTGAACTACTTACTTTGAACTAATAGCTTCCTGAGATAGGAAGGGTGGGAGAAGAGGTTTGAGATTCTACTTCGTGAAATATTTATTATATCCTCATACTTGATGAAACATTGGGTATCTTCTTACATTCTCAGAATTATAAAGTACAGGAAACCATTTGGTGTCAGAAAAAGGCAAGATCTATATGAAAAAATCAGTTATCATTTTCCTGAATGTGTCCACCCATGCTGAATTCAAAGAATCAGTGCCTTCTACTTCTCTTCAAGATGCCTGAAAATCCACAAGTCTTAACTCCAACTAAGTATATTGTATATTTACATTTCTTTTGTATCTTCAAACAGGGGTCTCTTTGTAGTGACCATATGGTGACATTCTGCTGTCCCGTTTGCTCCCTTTGCCAAATCATGAGAGATATCAACAGAAGGAAAGCCATGAATGCTTTCTAAAAAACTGATGGTGAGTGGACACAAACTTTCCTCCAAGAATCTGTCCACTTTTAGAAATATAATTAAGGGCTTTGTAAATCATTCATTGTTGGAATTACAATAATAAAAATAGTAATTGTTATTACTATTACTGTACTATTACTGTTATTACTATAACAATTCCTTAAGTCTCCCAAAGTGCTAGCTTAACAAAAGATTGATTTTGATTTCTTATGAAGAAGTTAATTCTATGCTTTGAGCCATACTTTAGCAAATAAATTGTGATTTTTCTTAACTTCTGAGAATTCTATTGGTCAATTAATGAAGCACTTTCTATTTATAAAATACCAGAGTATAGTATAATATAAAGGAAATCAAAAATATACTTCATGCGAAGACAACTTGGTAAAAGAAACTGATAAATAATTGTAAAATGCTAAGTTTATAATATAATATAAAATGGGAATTACAAATTCTGTAATATTTGGATTGATTAAGGCATAAAGCATCTGTCTACTGTGACAAATATGAAAAAAGATAACATTTGAAAGGGATGGATATAGAATTTAGAATATTTGGAAATGTTATGTAGAATTTCACCACCTGAAATTCAATCGAGCCATTTTCAACTATGTTTTCTCAGGATTAACTATTAAGGATATAGTTAAAAAATAAATCAACATGAATTTGCCATTTAGTTTGACAGAATGTATCTTGAGTATGGGAGGAAAACACTAATTTTTCCATTCTTCACAATATCTCACTTCCTGTCTGAAGTGAATGAGGATTCTGCATAAGTTAGCAAAAATAACACTTGGGACATATGTAAAAAAAAAACTATTCATTTATTTAAAAAATAATGTATTGAGTATCTAGTACTATTTAAAATACTGCTAGGTATTGTTGAGGACAAAAATAAACTGATCCCCCTGTCTTTACAGATTTCACATTCACAAAGAAGAGGTTAGACAAGCCCCTAAATAAAAAGCAGAGTTTGGTGAATGCCTTTAGACAGAGAGTTACTTAGGTTTGTGAAATTGAGTGAAAGTTTCTTGAAAGAAGTGTTTTTTAATTCTAAAGAGGAAGTGTGTTATTAGTTCACAAGAAGAAATGCATGGCACTCAGATTGTGATAGGGTTTAATGAAGACTGATTACAGAGGTGTAGGTGGACGGAAATGACAGGAATGGTGCAATTACCTGGCCGCAGCAGCTCAGCTGTTACCTCCCCTAGGCTCCAGGGAGAGAGCAGTTAGTTATCTGAATCCCTAAGGAGAGAGGTGGGTGACAAGGCTTCCCTGACAGGAACAGGACCCTCTCAGTGGAGGGACATGAGCAGCCTGAGGCAGCCCCCACGTGATGGGGTCTAGGAAAATAAACCACATTGACATCACTTTCCAATATCCGTCTGGACTTCCCACTGACTGAATCCACCAGAAAGGTGGAGGACAGGAAAGTATTACTCTTGTCCAAGGTCAGGCTCCCAGGGCGTATAGCAGGTGGACAAGGGTGGAGGGGGATCAGATGGGGCAAACTGACACAAGACATGATTAAAAGTAATAGGAATGGAATGTTGCTTCTAATCAGCAATATTATCAGTGAAAACAAAGTGGTAAAAAAAAAAAAAAAAGGAAACATCTTTATGGACTTAGGGCCAACTTGGCTGGAACATACAGTTTAAGAAGGAATAAAAAGCAAAATTGATGCTTTGGCATACTAAGCTAATGACTTGGTAAGCACTGGGAAATTGTTGCAGATTTTAAGTGAATGGAGCTATATTTCAGAAGTAATGATCTGATGATGGTTATACAGCACAAACAGACAGGAGGAGGCCAGCAGCAAAGCTATAGAGTTGTAACATTGTTAAATTAAATAAATACATGAAACATTTCAGATAAAATATGTACCCCCACATACATAATAATGAATCCTCATATTTGAACTTTTTTCTAATCTCAGAGAAATCCATCTCAATGAATCTTTGAGATGCTTTGAAGTAAAATATCTTAGTACTCCTGACTCCTGATCATCAACTTGGATCATACATCATTCACTGACAAAAAGCAGATAATAATACTATGATTTATGTTAAAATAGATTGAGACTTCCCTAGCATTGCTTTAAAAAATTAAAAAATAAAAACACATTGAGACAGAGGGACATTGGAACCAACTGAATCTCCTCATAGCTTCAACTGGAACCATTTGAGTAACAAAATAATGTAGTACTAGATTATAATCAATATTATCATATTACCAGAAGTAAATAAGTGTATAAGAACTACCTATGAGGTCATACCCCTCTAAAAATATGGAAATGAACATGAAAACAATCATCAACTGTTTCTTTGATATGAGAGGGGCTGTGCACTCAGAATGTGTTCCTCCAGGTCAAATGGTCAACCAAAGTTTTTGGTCTGGAAATTTTGAGACACTGGTGTCAAGATTTGCACAAGAAACTTCCCAAGTGTAGCAAACATGTGACAGGTTCCTCTACCATGACAATGAACTTGCACAACACCGTGCTGAGCGTTCAGCAGTTTTTGACCACAAAATGGCAGAACCCTTGTGTCCCACCTTCCCTATTCACCCATTCTCACCCCATGAAAGTTTTTAGTTGTGATTGTTTCCCTGGATGAAAAAAGTCCTTCACAGGAAATACTTTGCCCATGTGGAGGAGGCAAAACAAAAGATGGCAAAAGCACTAAAATTGTTCAAAATGAGTTTTGAACAGTGAAAAAAAAAAGGTCTTGGTAGAAGTATTTCATCAAATGGAGAGTACTTTGAAGGTGACTGAAGCTTGAACATGAAGAAATAAATACATGATTTTTTATAAATAAATTCTGGATTTTGGGGAGGTCCCCCTTTGCAAATGATTGAATAAAAATTTAATTTTGACAAAATGTATGTGTGTGGAAGGCAGGGAAAACTGAGAATTTTAAGAGCAAAGATGTGGCAAGAGGATTTCTGTATAAGAGAAGAGAAAAATCCCCATGCAGAATTATAAATATTAGTGTAGAGACTCCTCCCTCAAGGACATGGAGCGTGATTCCTCTCCTCTTAAGTATGGGGTTTGCGGAGTGACTTCCTTCAAAAGAACAGTATGAAAAAGGAGAGGATAAATGTACAGCGCAGAAACCTGACATAACTATTTTAGCCAAGTGATCAAAATTAACATCGACAGTAATAAATCAGATTGATAGCTCGTACCCCCGCAATGATGTAATGAGAAGAGCACTTGATATTTGTGGGCCTCCTCCCCAAACCCATAATTCCAGCCTAATCATCAGGAAAACATCTGACAAATCTAAACTGAGGCACACTCTACAAAATGCCTGCCCAATACTCCTCAAAACTGTCAAGGTTCCCCAAAACAAGGGAAGTCTGGGAAGCTATCAGTTTAGAGAAGCTTAAGGAAATATGACAACTAAATGTAATAGTATCCTGGATGGGATGCTGGAACAGAAAAAGGACCTTAGGTAAAAACTGAGGAATCTGAATAAAATATGGTTTGGTTGATTAATAATAATGTATCAATATTGGTTCATTAGTTGTGACGAGCCCACCATAGCAAAATGTGATATTAACCAACAGGGAAACTGGGTGGAGGGTACATAGGAACTCTATGTGCTGTCTTTGCAACTTCTTCTGTAAATCTAAAATGATTCTGCAATTAAAAGTTTCTTAAAAGAGTAGATTGAGAAAATTCAAAACTCTTTTTGTTTGTCCCTTATAGGTGAAGATCTCTTATTGAAGTAACTAAAATCAGCAGACAGCTCTTCATCCTTGAGGACTTCTTCATTTTTCAGAACTGAATTATGATGGATGTGTTCAATTTGAGATGATGACATAAATCAAATTTTTGGTTTATATTAAATGGTTTTGTCCCTTAGCTTAGTTTCTCCTTGCTCTCATCAAATTTTCTGGTTTATGATTTTTCTACATTACATTTAAAATATAAACCAAATAAAAGATTTTATTAATAAGGTGGGGTTTTTTTGTTTTGTTTTGCTTTGTTTTGTTTTGTGTGTGTGTGTGTTGTGTGTGTGTGTGTGTGTGTGTGTGTGTGTGTGTGTGTGTGTGTGGTGCTGGGGATCAAATCTAGGACCTCATGTGTGCTAAGCAAGTGCTGTACCACTGAGCTACACCCTGAGCCTCTACCAAAATTCTTTATACTTCTTTGCTCTCACTAAAATGACTGTGTCATTGGTTAATTTCAAGGGTCAATCTCATAGTTTTGTTTTCACAGTTTGGTTTCCTAGTAAGAGATTTGGTCCACAGTAACTCTGATCTTTCATCCAAGAATTTTAGGGGATGAGGAAGACTAGAAACAGTTATGGTCCATTGAGTCAACATATTTGCCCTTTTTGTGTTACCTGTAAGTATGATTAATACTAACAAAGGAAGACTTAATGTAAAGAACACTATGCTTTGCTTCCCAACATACTTGAGGGATTTATGTTGTTGACTTGCTTTTCCTTTTGAATATGAGGTGCTGGAGCAAGTAATAAAATCTTCATTATTGAATTCAGTGTGACTCAATTTTGGTTAAATATTGATGGGTAAATGTGTGAGACAGTTTTTTAAAAACATTTCTTATTCTATTTGATTCGACTACAGGGATAAAATCTCACTTCTTAATTTGCTCTTGTCCTCCTATGCTTCTGAGTTCATCTCATTTGTTAGGGTGCAGGGATGAGGAGGCAAAAGTATTTATTGTGAAATTTCAGTGTGATGAAACATCAAAGCACTTGGAACTTAGTAGACACTCAGCCAACTCCAGTACTCTACCACCTTTTTTGCCAGCTGTATAGATGTGAGTGCTTTGCAGAGTTCTACCCTAAGTCCACTCCTTTCATACCTCGTGTTCTTTTTGGTTGTTAGGTGCCATTTAGTTGGTGTCCGACTCCTAGCGACTTTATGTCAGTGCTTTTCTGCTGTTCATAGGGTTTTCAATGGCTGGTTATTTTTTGGGAGTGGGTTGCCAGGTCCCTCTCCCAGGCCTACAGCACCTGGTGTTCCCAGGCGGTCTCCCATCCAAGTACTAACCAGGCCCGACCCTGCTTAGCTTCCAAGATCTGACAGGATCAGTTGCCACAGTGGTATGGCTGCAGGCCTGTTCTCCTTAGGCAATGTTATCTGTTCCCACGGCTTCAACTGCCTCCTATGCTAAGGAGGACTCCAAAGTCTGTATTTCTGAACACCTGGAGACTCAGTGGCCTGAAGAGCTCCATCTCAGCCCAGGAGCAACGACATGCTGGCAGTTAGGGATCTCAGCACCTCTTGGAGTTTTTAGAACTTCAGCTATCAACACAGGCAGGATTTTCCTTGATTCTATTGGTGGTGCACATCTGTTTTCTTGTGCAGACCATGATACAATCCTGACGAGCAGCTCAGAAATCACATTCTCTCAGTTCATAGTCTACACTATTAGAGCAGCTTTCTTTTGTTTGTTTGTTTTTTAGGGTTTGTTTTTTGTTTTTGTTTTTGTTTGGGTTTTTGGGGAGTGAGAGGTGTTTTTGTTTGTTTTGTTGTTGTTGTTTTTAACAAGGTAGTAAACCTACAGTGAAGTTCAAGAACGGGTTTTCCTCACTGACTACCAGGAGTTTCCAGATGTGAGCGGCAAAAACTGCAATAGCAAACTGGGATAGATCTATGAATGTGCCGCAGCAAGCAGTCAGTGTTATAAGAAAGGCTTTGTGATATTAGAATGTGCTCTAGGTCAAGAGAGCAAGGGCTTTGAGGTGCATGAGCCATATGATAGCTCTTGAATAAAAAGAGATAGACCCATCTTTTCCCAGGTCACCTTCACTGAAAACAAAAATCTACTTACATCCATTGTCACCTTAGTGTCATGAACATTGTCACCTTAGATTCATGAACTGTGAAAGGAGAGGTTCTAAGAATCTAAGCTGAGGCCTTTCTTGGCCTTGTGATTTTGTGTTGTCTATCCAACAGCAGTGTGTAGAGACAACATTATAAAGACCCTATTAATATGTTCCTCTATGTCCGCATCTCAAGGCAGATGAGTATCTACAGCTACAGATAGCCACATGGCCCAGTGCTGGGCTTACAGGCATGATCCACCGCACGTGGCCTAAGAGCAGGATTTTAAAATTTACTTGAACTTCATTTATGAACTTAAAATTTTTTAAATACCCAGCTACTTCACATTCGATTTCCTAACTTCAGAGAAGAAATATGATTCTCTGTCCAGAACTTTGGCATTTCCATTTCTGCCTTACTAGTATTCTTCAGAATATATCTTTGACTGCCAGCTAAACAAGTCCATGGAGATGTCCCCTGGGCCTTCTCCACCCCACTAGTCCAGCAGTATCACTTACTCAGGTGTCCAAGGTGCAAAAGCCAGATATCAGCAACCTCTGCATTGTCTCATCAAATCCTTCCCTCATCTCTTCACATCCAATCACACTCAGCTTTCATCACCTCATCCCCACTTGACACCCAGAGTAGGTGATCTATTGTATTTTTTGCCATATCTTCAGTGCCTAGAAAAATGCCCGACACCTAGTAAATACCTACTCAAAGCATTTATTGAATGAAGTAATCTCTCCTCTCCTCTTTGCCTTCACTGCCATAAATGCATTTATCCCTTTGGCAAAGCATAGACTCTGACATAGTCTCCCTGCCCCTGGTAATTCCAGCTTCCCTTCCCTTCTCTCCAGGCTATCCTATATATTGCCTGCCAAAATACCATTAAGGAAAAAAAAAGAATAATATCTTAAATTCCAATTTTTCATTGCTGGTATATAGGAAAACAATTGATTTTTGTGTACTAGCTTTGTATCCTGCTATAATCATGACCTGCTATAATCACATTCGTTCCACTAGGTTTGTTTTCCTGATTCTTTGGAGTTTCCTATCTAGATAATCATGTCATCTGTGAACAAAGATAGTTTTATTCTTCCTTCTCAATCTGTATAAAGTTTTATTTCCCCTTCTGTTCTTATTACATTAGCTAGGAACTCCAGTACAATGCTAAATAGGAGTAATGAGAGCAGACATCTTTGCCAAGTCCCTGATCATAGAGGGAATGCGGGTAGTCTCTCACTATTAAGTAAGCACTAGCTGTAAGTCCTTTTATAACTGTCCTTTACCAAGATGAGGAAGTTCACTGAGCACTGTTATGCACACTTTTAATCCCAGAGACTCGGGTGAGGGAAGGTGGGAGGATTGAGGGTTTGAGGCCAGAGGCAGCCTGTGCAACTGAGACCTTGCCTCAAAATAAAAAAATTAAAATGGATGTGGGGTGTGAAGCTCAGTGACAGAATATTTGCTAGACCCTGGGTTCAATCTCCAGTGCACACACACCAAAAAAAGAGTGGAAGAAGTACACTTCTAATTTATTGAGCATTCTTATGAATGAGTGCTGGACTACATGGGATGCTTTTTCTGTACACATTGATACAATATGATTTCTCTTTAGCCTGTTGCAGTGGATTGCATTAATCGATTTTTGAATGCTGAAACAGCCTTACACACCCAGAATAAATTCCTCTTTGTTGTAGTGTCTGATTGCTTTTACACATTGTTGGATTTGATTTGCTACTTGATCTGGTACATAGTCTAACACATTATTTTAAATGATGTATTAAATCAATTAAAACTTTTTAAAAAATACTTTTTAATCTTCATAAATTTCTGATCTGATCTTACAAAGCAGGCCTCCTGGGGAAAAAAATTCTTACTTTTTGTTGAGACTTTATTCCCTTGCTTTTGAAGGATAATTTTGCTGGATAAAATCCTATACAGGTGGATTTTTTTCTTTCAACATCTTTGATATTTCTTGCTTGCATGATTCCTGTTGGGAAATCAAGTGTAATTCTTGTTCATGTTCCTCTGTAGGTAAGGTGTTTTATTTCTTCTGGATTCTTTCAAGATTTCCTCCATCTTTGGTTTTCTGCAGTTTGAATATGATAGACTTAGGTGTAGAATTTTTAGTACTTATCCTACTTGAATGGGAGAAAGATGTGGCAACCTACTCCCAAAACAGTCTGGAAAAAACAATCAGCTGTTGAAAACTCTATGAGAGTTGGACATGATTCAACAGCACCTCACAACAACAACAAATCCTACTTGATGTTTCCGGGAGTTTTTTAAATTAATAAATGTTGGTGGGGTACAGAGTAGCAAGTCTTTTGCTCTGTTATGCAACTGTTACATCACTGTTACACATTCATTGACTTACATGTTTTACAGAACCATTTAAACTAAAGAAGAGAAGGAAAGAAGAAAAAAGTAAGAATTTTAATTAATATGCAATAAAAATCATACCCAATCATGGGTTATATTCTCATTGATATTTCTCCTTTCCCCTATTTTTCCCATGTATTCATATAGTTGCATCATATATTTTGAGATTTTCCTCTTCCCCTTTATCCCCTACTTTATTTCCCCTCTCCTTACCGCATTCCCCAACCTCTACTCCCACCTTCTTTCTACTCTGCTTATATTTCCCCTTCTTAGATAAGATATATACTTATGTATGTAGGGTTTTTTCTTCCTTTAAGTTAGATTCAGCTCCCACATATTAGTGAGAACATATGGTATTTCTCTTTTGGGGACTGGATTAGTTTGCTTAAGATGATGTTCTCCAACTTTTTTTTTTTTTTGCCTGTACCAGGCTGTTTTTGCTACTCTGTTGCTATAGTTTGAAATCAGATATTGTGATAGCCTCTGCACTGTGTTTGCAGTTTAGGATGATTTTGGCTATATATGGTCTTTTGTGCTTCCGTATACATTTTAGGATCACTTTTTCTATTTCTGCAGAGTCTGTCATTGGAATTTTGATGGGGATTGCATTAAATCTGTACATTGCTTTTGGTAGTACAGCCATTTTCACAATATTAATTCTCCCAGTCCATGTACAAGGAAGGTCCTGTAGGACCCCAAATTAGGATCTTCGAGGAGAGAGGCCCCAGAGAGAAATCGAGTCGCAGATCGATGCAATAAACATGAGGCTTTATTTCGGGCACCAGGGTCAACCCTCCATAGAATCTCCCTAGCAAGGGAAGGAAGGCGACCCGGAAGGAGAGGGGCTTGGGGTTTTTATACAGTTTAAGGGGTGGCAGGAAGACACAAGGAAACTAAGTTTCAACCATCCTTCCTCTTCAGAGAACCCCCCACCTGGGTCAGGAAATTGAAACTTGAGCAAACTTAATTATACAGGAACTTTAAACAAGCATTGGAAACATTTTGAATTGTTAGTGAGCTCCAAGCATTCATAGGCAGGGGGAGGAGGAGGTGGTGGCATTCTTCATTCCTACATCTTCTAGTATCATCTGCTATTTCTTACATTATTGTTTTGAAGTTTTCCTTACAGAGGTCTTCAGGGTCTTTGGTTAGATTGATTCCTACATATTTAAATTTTTTGGAGGACTATTGTGAATGAGATTGTTGCCTTGCATTCCTTGTCTTCTTGTTCACTATTGGTATAAAGGAAGGCTACTGATTTTTGTGTGCTACTTTTGTATCCTGCTATTTTGCTAAAGGAGATAATTGGTTCTAAGAGTTTTCTAGTGGAAATTTTGTAGTTCTTTAGGTAAAGGATGTAGTCTGCGAATAAGGACAATTTGACCTCTTCTTTCCCTATTGTATTCCCTTCATTTCTTTCTCTTGCTTGATTGCTCTGACTAGGATTTCAACCACAATATTGAATAAGAGAGGACAGAGTGATCATCTTTGTTGTGTTCCTGATCTTAGAGGGAATAGTTTAAATTTTTCCCCATTTAATATGATGCTGGCTATAGGTTTGTCACAAATGGCCTTTGCCATTGAAAGTGAGTTGGTGTTTCTTTCTGGCAGCTTTTAAAATGGTATCTTTGCTCTAGTCTAGATTTACCATTCCAATTATAATGGGTCATGAAGAGGATCTGTGCTGGTCTACTCTACTGGGCTTCTGGATGCTTCATTTATATAGGTATCTATCTTCCCTTAGTTTTGAGAAGTGTTTAGCTATTATCTCATTGAAAAATTTCCTAACCCATTACTGTTGTTTTTCAGTGCCTTTGTGAACCCCTTGAGTTCATAGGTTATGTCTCTTCACTTTATCATAGACTTCTTGAAAGTATTGATCATACTGGCTCATCTTTCTATCTTTGTTGGCATCTGAATAAGATCTTTAACTTTTTCTTCAATATCAGAAATCCTGCTTTTGGCTTCATCCAGTATGGATACTGAAGATTCTACTATAATATTAAGTTGATTGACATTGCTTTGTAATTCCAGCATTTCTGTTTGATTCTTCTTCAGGATCTCCATTTCTTTGTTGAGTTTTTTTTTCTAAGTTAGATACTTTTTTGTCCAGTGTTTCAGTTGCTCTCATTGTGGTATCCTTAAGGTCTTCTGACATATTTATAAGCAGACTCCTAAATATTTTTTCTGGTATCTCTAAGAATTTGGTTGCTTTAAATTATCTATTGAAGGGCATTGGTCCATTGGGCTTCCCATCCAAGTTGAACTTTCTTGTTTCATGTATTTTTATTTTGAGGCCTTCCCATTGCTTGGCCTAGGTACAAGGTCTAGCCCATGCAAAGATGTAATAAGCCCTATTTTGGTTTTGACAAATAAATTTAGAAGATATTGATTGACTACTGTAGTCAAAACCAACTACTCATTGGAAATTATGGTTAGTGAGGTTGGTGGTGAAAGATTTCAAATTCTGCAGACGTAGGAAGAGAGGTAAAGTGGTGTAGGGGGAAGCTAGTAAGAGACTATTAGAATTAAGCAAAAGCCTATGCAAAATTTTAAAAAAGTAATACTAATAACAACAGTTAAACAAGCAGACTAACACAGAGAAAACAAACAAAAAACAATCCCAAACTGCTCAACCACTCAACCCACACTGATTAATTCAGACTATGACAGTCACTCCATTCCTTAAGATTTCTGCCTTCTTTCTAGATGTGGTCAAACAGCTCTCCCATCCCTTCTTTCACACCACCATGTAGCTCAGATCTCAGAGAGGGTTTGTGCCATCCAGATCTCTACCCATTTGTGAGGAGTTCCAGTTTTGGTCCCTCTGACTCACAAACTGTCAAGCTCCCTGCCAGGTCCCCTAGTGTAGCACCCTCTGTAGGCACTCCCTCCATGGCCTATGAAATTGGTTAGGTTTGTCTGCAGTCCTCTCTGTGGGCCTTTGGGTTTCACTACCCAGCACTTGCCCAAACCAGTCTCCTTGGGACCTGCTCAGTGCCCCACCAGAAGACACTCCTCCTGAGCATTCCAAGTTGTTGGAGTACTC
>VMDO01003537.1:38914-141241 GCA_007922755.1 Pedetes capensis
AGGGGAAACACTATTGTCAGTGCTTCTCTGCTGTGCATAGGGTTTTCAATGGCAGATTGATTTTTGGGAGGGGGTTGCCAGGTCCTTCTCCCAAGCCTGCAGCACCTGGTGTTCCCAGGCGGTCTCCCATCCAGGTACTAACCAAGCCCGACCCTGCTTAGCTTCCGAGATCTGACGGGATCGGATGCCACAGGGCTACAGCTGGAGTACTCATAGTAGTCCCAATAGCTCAGAGCCACTGGCAGCTCGCCTCTGGGATTGCTTACTTAGACATGCCTGTTCTGAGCACTCTCTATATCTGATGGGAACTTTTTAGCTGATATTACCTATAGACTTATCCCGTTTCTCAGGCTGTCTTGGGCTAGACACCAGAATTGTTTACTTAAATGGGCAATGTCCCAAGATCCTTTTGGCAACAGCTCCTTAACTGTCCCAGGCTGTGGGGAGGGGCAGGGAAATGGCGACTCTTGTCTGGCTATGCTCAATTACAGTGTTCCTGCTGCCCCATAGGCTTTTGTTGCGTGATCTTGCAGTGCCCATTTGTGGGTCAGATGGCTTTTTGCTGTTTTTCTAAGCCATTCAGGCGTGCCCCTGTAACCTGTGTTGGTGTGTATTTACCCATTAGGATAGGCTTAGTTGGATCTCCAGTCTTGTTCCCTGTGGAGCCTCTCACTGAGAGTTAACTCGTGTGATAGCTGCAGCTATCTGGTCCATGAATTAGATCCCAATAGATTATGGTGAGATCTTTATTTCGTGTGCAGGCTCTGTGCCCTAGCTCTGCAGTGTGGATAGAGATTCTCCACACACCCTTGCCACTGCTTGCCTTGATTGAGCACCTCTGAGGTGGTGTCCTGCACGTTCCACTTTTCCATCCTAAAAGTTTACTGCCTTTGGTCTAATGTCAGAGCACAATTCATTTTCAACTAATTTAAGGCACTCAACAGAATCTCCATCAGAAGGGTCCTTATAAACTCTCTCCGCTCTTCTTCCCCAGTTAAAATGTAGTTGCTTTCAGTTCACCATCTTAACCAAACCCCTTTTCTGGGTTTTTGTTTGTTTGTTGGTGCTGAGGATTGAACCAAGGACCTCATACATGCAATGTGTACATTCTATGTTCTGAGCTATGCCCCAGCTCCCACTTAAAGTTCTGTTGGATCTGTTGTTTGGTATTATCAATTTTGGAAAATTCTTAATATTCTTTCAAATATTTCTTCCCTCCCTTCTTTCTTCCAGTATTCCCATTACACATGTAACACCACTTATTGCCCCACAGTTTTTGGATATCATATTCTACTTTTTTCATTCTTTCTCTTCGCATTTTAGTTTGGGAAGTTTTTAGACAGAGTTTCAGGTTTACTGATTCTTTCTTTGGCCATCTCTAGTCTAATGATGGGCCCATCAATGGCATTTATTTCTATGACAGTGTTTATTTCTAGCATTTTAATTCTTAGTTTTAATCTCTTTGCCCATACTATCCATCTGTTCTTGCAGGTTGCCTTTTTCCATTAGAGCCCTTGGCATGTGAATCATAATTATTTTAAATTCCTGGTCTGATAATTCCAACACTCTTCCATATTTTAGTCTAGTTCTGATGCTTGATATCTCTCTTTGACTTGTTTTATCATTTAGCTTGCCTGGTAATTTTTTGGTTGAAAGCCAGACATGATGTGTCATGTAGTATGTAATTTAGGCTCTGAGTATAAGATTTTATGTTAAATCTGGGTAAGAGCTAGACTATGTAAAAAACACTTCAGTTCCCTTATTTTTATCCTTCTTTTTTTGAGGGGATGGGGGATTTCCTAAGAATTCCTTCCTACAGTCTGTCTTACAGCTCTCATACTCATAACCCACTGTTATATGGATCACTGTTGATGTGATGGTAAGGTATTCAAGAAGTATTCTATAACATTGTGATTACATCTCCATTTTTTATTTAGCCTGATTCCCCAGGATGTGGCCTTCAGAAGTGTTTATTTTTCCTCTCCATACATGAAACAACAAGGCTTAAAAGAGGCTGGAATTGCCCATTCCTTCTCCAGGCCGGCCAAGGCTCTGGCGAAGTAGTTTCTCTTAAAGGGTAGGACTTTCTTATTGAAAATGATTTGGACATTATTTCAAAATCAGCTATTTTCCGCCTGGGTATATGTCAAAATGGGGGGGGGGTGCGTAATATTCCAAAATAGTTTCTTCTCCTTCCCTTGTTGTGCTTGAGACACAAGGGGAATCCCAGGCATGAGCCTGGTAGGATTCCTGGAGAAATTCTAGACTTTTAAACTCAACCTAGTCCATACTAAGTCTGTAGTAACTGTCAGGTATTGTTTCAGTGTTCCAACCAATTACTAGCTCCAATAGCTTTAGTTCTCTTTGTGTTGTGAGGATGGGCATGTTGACTCCAAGTTCTTTACATGTTGTGACTAAAACTGGAAGTCACTCACATACTTTTGAGAGTTTGTTTGTTGTTTTTATTTTCCAATACCGAGGAGTAGAACCTAGGGCGTTGTGCTTGCTAGATAAGTGCTCTACCACTGAGAAGCACCCCCAGCCCCTTTTATATTTTTTATTTTGAGACAGGGTTGCATAGGCTCCCTCTTGCCTTACTTGCAATCTTTTTGCCTCAGCTTCCCAAGTAGCTAGAACTACAGGCATGTACTACAGTACCAGGCCCCATACTTTTTTTTTAATCTTTTGCCCATATTCTCTATAAAGTTGAGATGAAATAACCTTCAGAGGAGTCTTCCCAGACTTTTCTCTGCTGCATGAAGAGCTCCTCCCTGTGGACTCTAGTACTCCGTGAAATTATTAACTTCCTGTCTCTTGGTTCTGTGACTCGCTGAATGCCTGGAAAACAGGGACTATAACTTATCTTTATGTTTGTAGCATATGATATAAATTAATGTCTCCTTCAATTTGGAAGGAAAAAGAAAAAAACACTTTTCACTAATTAAAAACAAGGTACTACTTTTATTTGGCTCATTTCTCCATTTATTAATTAGAATGACCACATTTGGAGAGGCACAAAGCACTTAAGTTTCACATGACTACAAAGTTATCACAAATCCAAACTTTTTAGTCACAGGTATGTCACTTCTGTTTAAAGAAAAAGCTTTCAAAACATCTGTGTTAGCTTAATACACAGACCCTGAATATATGGGAACTACATATGTTTAAATGCTTGTACTTCCTGCTCTAATATCTTCTTTAAATGGAATCCAGCAAAAAAGGGATTGAAATGTATAAGGTCATGATGCAAATCCTTTGAGAGACAGTGAAGTCAATCTGCACAACATGGAAAAGATGTAGTGGGCACACAAGTTCTACAAGGGTTCACTGGGCCATCTGAGCTTCCATGGCTTGTGCTGTCCATTCTGGTGCTGTCTGGCTAATTTTCTCCAGAAGGTTATTCACTTGGAAACAAAGTGATTGGATCTGCTTGTCCCATGTTGGCAGGGCTTCTCGTGCTAAATAAAAAAAAGGAAGTAATAAACAAAATTGATATTTCTCCTTTGTATCCACAGCACATGTAAGTTAAGAGATACAGTAATACTAATTTTTAAGTTTATTCCAAAAATGTTGAGTTAAAACATCAAGCTAATTGCTCAAGTCAAGAACCCAAATCACTAACACAAAGTATAAAACAAAAAAATACACACAGATACATGATACATATTATTATTACTCTTAAAAACAAAACCAACCAAACCTTAACCACAATAACCATCACAAAAATAAGTAAGTAAGTAAATAAATAAATGCCTCTTTGAAGCAGTTCTTTTTCTCATCAGTGTTTATGGATTCATAAGACACTGCCATCTACTGGGAGAAGCAAGTATACTTATATAAGTCAAGTCAGCCTCTATTTGATTCTGAAGAATAAATGTTACATTTAAAACAAGAAACAAAAACAAAAAGAATAACAACCCAAAACATTATCTTGAATCCACCAGGTTTTTCTCCGTATCAGCAATATGTACTTAGAAATGAAAAATTAAAGAGAAGTCTCATTCAAAACAGAACCAAAATTTATTTAAAAAAAAAAAAAAGGAAAAGAAAAGAAAGGCACAGATTTAATGTTGTTGTTGTTGTTGTTGTTAGGTGCCGTCGAGTCGGTATCCGACTCATAGCCACCCTCTGTATAACAGGGGAAACACTATTGTCAGCGCTTCTCTGCTGTGCATAGGGTTTTCAATGGCAGATTGATTTTTGGGAGGGGGTTGCCAGGTCCTTCTCCCAAGCCTACAGCTTCTGGTGTTCCCAGGCGGTCTCCCATCCAGGTACTAACCAGGTTCGACCCTGCTTAGCTTCTGAGATCTGATGGGATCGGATGCCACAGGGCTATGGCTGCAGGCCAGATTTAATGGAAAAAATATATATAATAACAATAAAGGACACATAAAATACATGTCATAAAATATGAGTCCTTCCCCTTTATTATGTAAATTTAATGAAATTCTGAAGACAATCCTTCTTTTTCCTGCTGTGTTTTATAACCAGGATGAGATTATTAAAGTTAACATGGACAAATTGGTGTACAAGAATAGCCAAGATAATTTGGAAAATACAAAACAGCAGCAGAATTGTGGCATATCCATGTAAAGGAACAGGAAGGAAGTATTGATTCCATGCTATCTGGATAAACCTGAAAATTACTATACAAACTGAAAGAAGCTAAAAGGTCATCTAGGTATGATTCCATTTATATGAAATATCCAGAATAGGTAAATCCATAGAGACAAAAGGCAGACTGGTGGTTGCCAGGAGCTGCAGAGAGAAGAACGACAGTAACTGTTTACTGAGCACAGGTTTTCTTTTAGGGAGACAAAAATGTTTTGGAATTAGGTAGAGATGGAGGTTGCACAACATGATAAATGTTACTACATGCCATTGAATTGCTTATTTTAAAGTAGTTTTGTTATGTGAATTTCAATTCAATAAAAAATAATATGGGGGTAAGAGCTGCCAATATCAATATTTATTATAAATTTATTATGGTATTGTTATAGATCAGTGGAATGAAGTAAATCCAAACACACACATGGAACCTATATCAAAGGTCATAATTCAATCAGAAAGAATGTTTTACTTAATAAATTATACTTGCATAGTTGGCTATTCATCTAGAGAAGAACCACCAGATCACCCTTAAAATTAGCCAAAAAAAGGGGTATAATAGAATTTTTATGTATAAAACAATAAATAAAGATATCAAAAGAAACTTCAGAAAAACACTAGTTTTATACTATGGTGAAGAATATGTTTTCAATCGTTTTTTCAATATGTTGTTGTTTGGTGCCATCGAGTCATATCCGACTCTTAGTGACCTTCATAGGGTTTTCAATGGCTGATTGTTTCAGGACTGCCTTGGGAGTGGGTTGCCACATTCTTCTTCCATGTTTGTGGTGCTGGGAATTGAACCTGGGACCTCAGAGACTACAGAGCAGTGCTCTACCAACTGAACTAAATCCCAGCCCCATTTTTTCAATACAGCATACTCAAAAGCCACAAAATTTAAAAATAAACATATTTGGCTGCACAAAAATTTAAAAATGTGTTTACAGCATGCACTGCCTCCCAGAAAAACAATAGACAGAGCAATGAAAATATTTGTAACACATATAACAAAGTTACAACTGACACCTACAGAAAATTGATACTGGAAAGCCAAAAGTATTGTGGTAGAAAGGAGGAAATAAAAGGAAAAAGTAACATTAATTCACAAAAGAGGAAATGCTAATGCCAAATAGACAGAAAGATATTAAACTTCACTGATGCCAAGAAAATGCACATTAAAATAATAATGTAACTTCTCCCCACCAACTGGCAAAAGATAAAAAGAAAAATAACATCCAGCTATTGAAGACTCACTCTCTCATACTGGTGAAATTCTAAATGGCTACACTTCTCTGGAAAGTAATATGGTAGTCTCTCTTTACAATCAAAGTACATATATTAAGTCGGGCGCGGTGGCGTACTCCTGTAATCCCAGCAGTTTGGGAGGCAGAGGCAGGAGGATCGCAAGTTCGAGACCAGAGGCAATCTGCGTAGAACTTAGCGAGACCCTGTCTCAAAAAGTAAAAAAAAAAAAAAATGGACTGAGGGTGCAGCTCAGTGTCCAGCACTTTGCAGAAGATGTAAGCGCGAGGCTCTGGGTTCAACCCCCAGCATGGCAAAAACAAAACAAAACAAAACAACATATTCTTTGATGCAATAGTATTATTTTGAAGACTGTTCTATAGATGTAAATGTGCTAGCATATAAAGATATATATACACCAGGAAAGTACTTGAAATTGGTAAAGAGCTGAACTTTGTGAAATGTTATACTGTAAAATAAATTAGATTGCTACTTACTGACTCAAAAATACGTACATAATATAGTAAATTCACAAGGTAATTTGCAGCACTTAACATGTACTTTAAAATATAATCCCATCTAGATAAACATACAAGGCTGACAAACTAATATTGATTACATCAGGCAGCTGGATTAGAGGAATGGAGGTAGCAGTGGAAAGATATTATAAACCCTCCCTTTATTTTTCTTTGTAATGCTTTACTTGCTATGAACATATTTACCATTATAATTTTTTTTAACTAAGAAAATTAGAAAGAAAAATAGTCCATGTTCCATTAACTTGATATAAGTTAATCAAATGATCCTTTCCCTTGGTGACACCTCTGCTATACTACTCATCATACAATGTGTTTACTTCTCACTTACAATGTGCCATACACTGGATGTTGATATACCATTGAAAATAAGACAGACTTAATATCTACGGCCATGAAGCTTAGCTTGGAAGAAGAAACATTTAGACAGTTAAACAACTGAAAATAATTAAGATTTAATGCTAGGAAGATATTTATGATGACATGGGGACATATGATTGAAGGTCATAGATAATGTGAATGGAGAAGAAAATCACTATCGATTAACAATTCAAATTGAAACATGGGAACAAAAAGATGGCTGGAAAGGGTGGATATTTTAAAATGTATGATAGGTGAAGGAAATTACAACACTGAAAAAAATAAAAAGAAGACCTATGTGGCTGGATTGGCAAGAGAAAGCTAAAATGGGCCAGGTAAGGCCTTGGAGACTTTGTAGAACTCTGTTCTACAAGCAACAGGAATTGTTTTGTTTGTTTGTTTTTGTTTTTCTTTCTTTTCTTTTCTTTCTATTAAGATATGGTCTTACTATAGCCCAGTCTATTAGCCTTTGACTCAAGATCTTCCTGCCTCAAGGCTTCATAGTGCTGGAATTACAGGCATGCACAACCACACTTGACTTCTATTTTTTTTTGGGGGGGTACTAGGGGTTGAACCTAGGGCCTCGCACTTGCATGCTATACAAGTGCTGTAGCACTGAGCTGCACTCCCAGCCCCCACTTTTTTTTTTCTTTACTTTTTAAGACAGGGTCTCGCTAAGTTATGCAGATTTCCTCTGGTCATGAACTTGTGATCCTCCTGGCTCCGCCTCCCAAGCCGCTGGGATTACAGGCATGCGCCACCATGTCCAGCTGCTTGGCTTCTATTTCATCTTGCATTTAAAAAGATCACAATCACCCTTGCTGTACTAGAAAACTAGATTAGAAAGTAGTAACTATAGATGTAAGAAAAAAGATAAGAGGGTATTTCCCAAGACCAAAAAAGGTAACAATAACAGGGACCAGAATAGGTTGGTTGTTGTTAAGTGCCATCAAATCAGTGTCCGACTCATAGCCACCCTATGTACAACAGGCAAAACACTTATCAGCAGTGCTTCTCTGCTATTCATAGGGTTTTCAATGGTGGATTCATTTTTGGGAGTTGGTTGCCGGGTCCTTCTCCTAAGCCTACAGTATTTGGTATTCCCAGGTGGTCTCCCACCCAAGTACTAACCAGGCCTGACCCTGCTTAGCTTCCAAGATCTGACGGGATCAGACATCACAGTGCTATGGCTGCAGGTGAATAGGTTGGTAGATGGTACAAAATGAAGAAAAGTACACGGATTCCAGATATCACTAGAAGGTATCATTGACAGGTTTTCTGGGCAGTGAAGGAGATGAAGGGTCAAGGATAAGGTATGCTGGATAAAGTGAACAGTGCAGTTTTAGAAGGAGTAGTTGGTCACAGGAAGCCTACAGGAAGGAGAGAGAATTCAGTTTTGGGTATGTGTTCATTCTAAGATGCACATGAAGCAAGCAGGTTGAAATAACATTAATAGAGAATTACAGTCATAGGTCTGGAAATCAGAAGAGAGATTGGTACTATAAGGTAAATTCAGCCATTGTCTATATAGAGATGATAATTGAATAAGAGAAAAGATGACATTACCTATAGAAACTCAGTAGTGTCAAGAGGAAAAAGCCTAAGATCAAGCCCTAAGTATCCTCAATATTTAAATTTAAAGGCACCACAGAATCTAAAGATGACTTCAAGAAACACCTGGAAAAATAGGAAGGAAGCCTGGATCTGTGGTGCAAGCCTTTAATCCCAGCTACTCAGGAGGCTGAGGCAGGAGAATTGCCAGCTCAAGGCCAGAGGCAGCCTGTGCAACTTAGCAAGACCCTGCCTCAAAATAAAAAAGTAGCTGGAGGTGCACCTCAATAGTAAAGCACTTTCCTAGCATGAATGAGGTACTGGGTTCAACCCCCAGTACTGAGAGAGGGGGAAAAAAAAAAAAAAAAAAGAGGGAGAACAGGAAAATGGGGTCAAAGACAACAGAAGTGAAGTTGGTGGTAGTGTTCAAAGAGTGAGTGATCAATGCTACTCGTTTCATTGAAAAGATGAAACCTGAAAGATAAAAGGATCTTTATTTGAATGGGAGAGCCTGATTGTACTTAAATATTGATGGAAAGAAGCCAACAGAACAAGAAAGGATGAAAACAGGCAAAAATAATGTGTAATCTTGGGTTCCTAAAACAGGTTTGTTTTTTTTCCCCAGTACTGAGATAATGAGCCCAGGGACTCACACATGCTAGGCAAATGTTCTACTTACTGAGCTATACTCTGAGCCTTTTTTTTTGAGACAGGGTCTTGCTAAGTTGTACAGGCTGCCTCTGGTGGCCTCCACCTTGAGACCTTCCTGCCTCAGCCTCCTGAGTTGCTGGTATTACAGGTATGTGCCATCGCACCTGGCTTAAAACCAGTACTTCTTTGGTGGGTGGGTGGAGAGCAAAGTTTAGAGAAGGGATAGTAAAACCAATTGAAATAAATGGATAGGATGGTGGAAATCACCTCTAATATAACAAAAAAGAAAAGGGATTTAGATCTATAACTAAAATTGGAGGCTTATAAATCTCTCAGAAGTTAAAAGAATGGTACACTGATGGCTTTTTAAAAATCTTCTGTGAAATGGGAAATAAAGCTTTTTGTTCAAACAAAAGAGGAGAAAAGTCAGAGATTTAAGAAAAATCAAATCTGAAGTAATCATTGCAAAGTAGGAAAAAGAATACAGAAATGTACCATGAGCTCCACATAATGGTAAGGACCTGCGATGTTGAATTTATAGTGGTGTCTGGCTCCTGTCTCTCCTCCAACGTTAGCTAGTTACTCAAGTGAAGGCACAGAAAATACAAAGAATGGGTTCATACCAGGTAGAGATTCATTGGACAGCTGAAATAAAAAGTCAACAGGCAAGAAAGGGTTCTAGAGACCTGTAAAAATGTAATTGAATTAATGGATCATGGAATTCAAGCTATATAGAAGCAAAGACAAAAAAGGATTGTACTGAGTTGAAGGAAGTAGGAGAGTCAATGGACTAGTTTCTCTCATGTGGTCAAGGAAGAGCTGTGAAGTGAAACAAAATACTAGAGACATAGGAAAAAGGTTACAGTCAGAGTGAAATATTTCAAATTAAAATTTACAAGTGGAACACTTGTAAAAGTGGAACAGTTCTGGGTACAGCAAGGTCCAGGGTGTAACAGAGGTGGAAATAAGGAGCTGAAAAGGCATCAGACAATAAGAAAGTCAAAGGATCCACTTACTTCCATTAGTTTAATGAGCTGCAGAACAGAAAATGCAAATGTCATTTTCACATGCCCAATATGTGGCATGAGGTTGATAAATGTTTGATGAGTAAATGAGTGAACTGATACAATTTGAGTTTCAATTTTTTCATTAGCTTAGAAAATGCTACATTAAATAGATTCATAATTATAACTTTTAAAAATTATTTTAAATTATTTCTTTGGAAATAAGTGCATTCCAGTTGTAAAATTCTAGGTCAAAGGAAATTGTTTGACATACTTTAATCATAAACATACAATAGTCCACTGCCATTTCATTATGAGAAAAATATACAAAACCACTTACTTTCAAAATGAACTATTCCATCAATCTGGTCAATAAACCCATTCATACGTCCTTCTGTTATCATTTGAGATGCTATTTTTTCTGCCTATGGAAAAAAAAAACTCAGAAATTTTAATTATTATATCTAACACTTAGCTTTTAGCTTTACTATCTGTCACTAAGCTTTTCTATATGCATTCATCTGCCATTCAGTAGAGTACATCCTGTCATAGCCCATACCTGTAATCCCAGATACTTGAGAGGCTAAGGCAGGAAGATCGAAAATTTGAGGCTAGAGGCCAGCCTACACAATTTAGTGAGACCCTGTCTCAAAATAAAAACATAAAGGGGCCAGGGGTGTGGCTCATTAGGGGAGCACTTGTCCAGCATGCAGAGGCCATCGGTTCAACCTCTAGTACTGGGGGGGGGAAAAAAAAAGAAGATGAATACGTCTTGTAAATCTGCCTTATTTCCTTATTCTTCCTGGGCACAACTCATTATTTTAAGGTAATTTGGATCTGATTTACTTTCTTGGGAGATGACAGACAAGAATCTACCCCTTTTGTCCATTTTCTCCTCTGCTCAAAATCAAAACAATTTTTCTTCTCATTGGGATCTCTATCTTAAAAAAAAAAAAAGCCAACCAAAACCCAAACTCATTTTCCTCGTTTTATTTCAGTTCAGTTTCTACAATGTTAGTCCCAATGTTTCTTTTATTTTATTTTGTTTTTATGTATTTTTTTTGAGACATGGTCTGTAGCTCAAGCTGATCTCAAAACTCACTATCTTCTTGCCTAAGCCTCTCAAGTATTGGGATTACAGGTATGTGCCGGTATACCCAGTCCCCGAATTCTTTAAGAAAGTACTTACTATTTCTAAACAAAATATTGAAAGAGGGAATGAATGTTCAAATTCAAAAAGGAGATGAATGGGTTTAAAAGATAATTAAAGGGGAACAAGATGTCCCCTATCTAGCTCTTGTACACGTATTTAATGTTTTGTTTTTAGGTGCCATCAAATCAGTCCGACTCATAGTGACCCTCATAGGGTTTTCAATGGCTGACTGTTTCGGGATTGCCTTGGGAGTGGATTGCCAGGTCCTTCTCCCAATTTAATGTTTACTATGTATAAACTAGCCTGCAGCCGTAGCCCTGTAGCATCCAATCCTGTCAGATCTCGGAAGCTAAGCAGGGTCGGGCCTGGTTAGTACTTGGATGGGAGACCACCTGGAAACACCAGGTGTTGTAGGCTTGGAAGACGGACCCAGCAACCCACTCCCAAAAATCAATCTGCCACTGAAAACCCTATGAACAGCAGAGAGGCACTGATAATAGTGTTTCGCCTGTTGTATGTAGGGTCCCCATGAGTCGGATACCAACTCGATGGCACCTACCAACAACATGTGTAAACTGGAGGCTGGGATTTAGCTCAATTGGTAGAGCACCGCTCTGCAATCTCTGAGGTCCCCAGTTCGACTTCCAGCACCAAAAGGAAAAAACAAAACACAACAAAAAAAAAAAACGAGAGAAGGACATGGCAATCCACTCTTGAGGCAATCCCGAAACAATCAGCCATTGAAAACCCTATGAGGCTCGCTATAAGGGAGATATGACTCGATGGCACCTAACAACAACAACAACAACATGTATAAACTGAGGGCTGGGGTTTAGGCAGATGGTAAAGCACTGCTCCATTCTTCGTTCGATCCGGGTTCGATCCCCAGCACCCCCAAAATGGGAAAAGGATGTGGCAGTCCACTTCTGAAACAATCAGCCATTGGAAACACTATGAGGGTCAATATGAGCCCCAAATCAATATCACCTAACAACATGTTAAAGGGACTGGATTGTGACTTGGTCATTTATTAATTCTGAACATCTTCACAATTAATTCTAAATCACTCTTAAACTGTGACTATCATGTATTGTTAACAGTATATTTACTTCCTTTAGTCTCAACAAGGGATTATACCTCAAAACCTGAGAAGAAACTATCTTTTAAATGGCAACTGAAGTCTCAGTTTACAAATCAATCCTTTTTTTTTTTTTTAACGTGTATTGAGTGTATTAAGAAATTGTTGTTGTTGTTGTTGTTAGGTGCCATCGAGTCGGTATCCGACTGATAGCGACCCTCATAGGGTTTTCAATGGCTGAGTGCTTTGGGATTGCCTTGGGAGTGGATTGCCAGGCCCTTCTCCCATTTTTGCGGTGCTAGGAATTGAACTTGGGGCCTCAGAGACTGCAGCGCAGCGCTCTACCCACTGAGCTAAATCCCAGCCCAAGAAATTGTTAGAAAACGCTAAATTAAAATTTCACTACTAGATAAAAGGGGATGTGACCCATAACTGCATGACTTTAAGGTCTACAGGTAAGATAAAAGTAAAGTTGATTGATTGGTTTTTCTTTTCTTTTCTTTTTTTTTTTTTTGGTGGTAGCAGGGGGCTGAACATAGGGCCTTGCCACACTTTGCAAGCATTCTACCACTGAACTACATCCACAGCCCACTTTTTAAAATTTTTCTCTTGATACAGAGTCCAGCTAAATTATGCAGGCTGCCTCTGGCCTTGATCATGCGATCATGAGATCCTCCTGCCTCTGCCTCCTGAGATCCTGGGATTACAGGTGTGTGTCACTATGCCTGGCTGATCACTTGCTTTTAATGTTATTTAAAATTAATAGACTCTTTTATAAATTATATCAAAACAACCTCTAAATACTACTGGTACTTTGTTAGAATTTATATATGGCCAACCAAATCCTAAGAATGAAATTAAATTCTTTAGTAAATCAGTGAATTTTTTAAACCAAGCACAGAAATTAAATGAAATAGCCAAGGGTATTACCAGTCATTCTCTCAAAGAGATGAAATACTTAACTTTTAAGTCAGTCTAAGGCAGAAAAAAGTAGTAAGGCATACATCAAAATCTAAAATTTTAGAAATCATAAATCACTATGAAATGGATTTAAACAGATACTTAAACAAAGATATTCATATGAAATGGTATTATAACCTGGATCTCCTATCTATAAGATTTTCATTCCAGGTAACTGTATCATAAAACACAATTTAAAGAACCAAAAACACTAAGAAAATTTCATTATAATAGTATTTTAGCATTTAAATGGTTTATTTCCATTTACTTGAGGCTTTTATAGATAATTTTTATTATAGTTTCCAACATTTGTCAATTATGTATTTTCTCATTACTTTAACAGTTTGGGGTCTTAAGTTCCTTTTTATGTATTGGAATCAAGAAAATACCTTAGCTGCAGGTATCTCTAAAAGAGCTCCAAGTTCTTCAAAAGTAATATTATTATATAATTTGCTTGCAGACAACAAATTGTGTTCAATAACAGCTCTGTCCAAGATGCTGGAACCTTAAGTAAATATAAACAAAATAGTTATAAGTTTGAAACTAATTTCATATTTTAAAAGATGAATCTTGGCTGGACGTGGTAGTACACATCTATAATCCCAGCACTTGGGAGAAACAGGCAAAAGGATAGAGTTCCAGGCAAGCCTGGGCTATGTGGAGAGACTTTGCCTCAAACCACAAAATCAACAACAACAACAAAAAGCATCTTGTTTTTTAAAATTTCTAGGTGTATAGTAACTCATAATCATATCATCTTTCTTCCTCTGAACAAAATTTTAAAAGTAACCCAAATTCTTTATTTTACAGTTTGGTTATCATACAACTGAATCAAGCTAATACAGTATTTAGAAAATGAGTGATTAACAAGCAATTACCAAGTGAATGGATTTAACCCTTTGGGTTGGAACTTTGAGTTTTTAGGCTAGCTATCAAATTACTTAACTTCTCTTTTCCTGCTATAAGCACAAAATTACATTAGCAAGCAGCAGCAACCTGTTCTGTAAGTTTGACAAAATTCCTGATCTCAATTATTTTGGTCACTCCACAAATACTTTACTCTAAGGTAAATGTGAGAAATGTCCAGAAGGTAGCATCAGCTAACCTTCAGTGATTAGGCACAAAATCCTCCTTTAAGTGAGGCAATACAGTACTTGCTGAAGTTCTGCACCATAGCCCCACCCTAACAGTGTTAGACTATTGGTCTCACCCAATTCTTATGTGATATTTCTGTTGAGTACTTGCGAATCCAGATACTATGACAAGATATATTTAGAGACTTAAAGGGAAGTATTCTAAGAGTCCCTCTTTTTTAGAATTTCTCACTTCTTCTTTATTAGGATTCCATCCATGATCATTTCCTCCTCCAGGGCCTCACACGTCCTAGGCAAGCACTGTACTGCAGAGCTACATCTACAGCCCTCCACCCAAGACATAAAAAGGACTTGGATTCTTTATGACCTTCTAGTTTTTCTTCTTAAGTCCTATTTTGCATTCTTCCTTGCTGGTTCTTTCTTCTTTTCCTTAACTCTAATTAAAGGGCGCAATTCTGCACCTTCACCTCTTCTTTCTTCCAACATGATCTCAATACCACCAATATGCTGATGATGATCAGATATATATCTCTAATCCAAATCTCTCTTTTGAGCTCAGGCTCCTACATCCAACTATCTACATAACATCTGCCCTTGGACATTTTATAAACATCTCAAATTTAGTATGTTCAAAAAAGGACTTTTCTCCTCATGTCAATTCTTCTCTCTGTCTACCTCATCTCAATAAGTAGTAGAGCAGGCCAAGGGGAGGAGAATAAGTTGTTGGTTAATGGGTACAAAGTTTCAGTTTGGGAAGGTGAAAGAATTCTGGAGACCAGTGGTAGTAATGGTTACACAACCATGTGAATTACCTCATGCCACTGAATTACACACTTAAAAATGATCAAAATGGTAAATTTTATGTTATGTATATTTTACCACATTAAAAAAAATACAAGAGTATGCCAGTTATAAGTATATTTTTAGATGGGGAAATAATGAAATATAAAAGTATAGTTTTAAAAAAATCTTATTTCTCAAAATGTTTTGTTATAAGCAGAACATTGTTACTGCACTAATTTAGCAGCCCACAAATAGGAGCAGTGTTTTTGTGGTGACAGAATTAAAACTTTCTAATGGTGGAAATTACAAAAATCTCCTTATCTACAAAAATCAATTGTAAAGCCAGGTGTGGCAGCTGCCTATAAACCCAGCAACGTGGGAGGCAGAGGCAGGAGGATCAGGAGTTCTAGGCCAGAGGCAGCCTGTGAAATTTAGCAAGACATTGACTCAAAAATAAAAAATAAAAAATGGGCTGGAGGTGCAGCCCAGGGGAAGAGCACTTGCAAAGTATGTGCAAGGCCTTGAGTTCAACTCCCAAGTACCAAAAAAAAAAAAAAAAAAAAAAAGTATTTTTAATCATCAATGTATTATGCTATTGTTAGGTGCCATTGGTCTGATTCATAGAGACCCTATGTATAACACTACCCAACACTGCCATACACACGATCCTTTTTTGTTTGTTTGAGTCCATTAAAGCATAAAATAATTGCTGTTATGAATAAGTAACCTTTTGGTTGTGTTTTTGAGACAGGGTCTCAGTATGTAGCCCAGGCTGGCCTAGAACTCATGATCTTCCTGCCTCAGCGTCCTGTGTACTGGGATTACAGGTGTGTGCCACCACACCCAGCTACAAGCAATTATTAAAAACCTTCTTCCTGGCAAAGGTAGTCTGACTTAAGCAAATATATCCCTTAACAGGGAAATATGATACCAAGTTCTGTTCTTATTGGCAACACTTTGCCCTGAGTAACCTTGGGCAATCTACTGTGTCACATTTTGCTCTATCTAAAATAGAACACAGTAATTAGGCTCTGTTACAATCTGAGGCTTAATAATAAGCATTTTAAAAACCAGGCATTATAAGTACACTCTATATTTTTTTGCTCTAACAAGTTTCAAAAAAGTACATTATTTCACAAGATGCTTTTTCACTAGGGACTGTTTAAAAATATACTATAAACTGCCGGGCATGGTAGCGCACGCCTGTAATCCCAGCGGCTCGGGAGGCAGAGGCAGGAAGATTGCAAGTTCGAGACCAGAGGCAGTCTACGTAATTTAGCGAGACCCTGTCTCAAAAAGTAAAAAAAAAAAAAAAAAAAGTGGGCTGAGGTGCAGCTCAGTGGTCCAGCACTTGCAGAGCATGCAGGCGCGAGGCCCTCGGTTCAACCCCCAGTACCGCAAAAAAAAAAAAAAAAAAAAAAAAAAAAAAAATATATATATATATATATATATATATGATATTATATATATATATATACTATAAGCTCAAGTCTGTATATGACATCCATCTTCAGTCAACATAATATTCCTTATTTTTTCTCCCCCAATACTGGAGGATTGAACCCAGGGCCTCTTGCATGCTAGGCAAGTGGACTACCACTGAGCCACATCCTCAGCCCAACATTCCTCTTTTTTAAATCAGAAAATGTTATATAGAATATTACAAAAAGACAGCAAGATGCTTCTAATTTAACATGCTGTTCCAAAAGTCTGTACCTAAATATTTACCACTACATATGTGTAAGACATGATCATTACCATCAGCTGTAGTTGCTTTTTGGTGAGGCATTAGCATGGCAGCAAATTCTTGAAGCTGATTTCCTCTGATGATCCTATCTAGGTACATTTTCTCTAGGATCCCATATGCAGCAAGTTGCTGGCACCTTTCATCCTTAAATAGAGTAGCCAACATCCGAGAACGCTGCTGTCCTAAGGGAAATATATGAGCATCAAATACTTTCACAATGTTTCTTTACTGGAAAACAATCATTTTATTATCTCATTCTTGTCTACTACAGTCAGTCTCATTAATCACGCTAGTTATGTTCTGTAGTCATTGCCTTTGCTGAAATAGTGAATACTCAACCATTTCTTCTATGGGAAATACAGGGTTAGATTCCTGTGAACCTCTGGTCACATTTTTGTCAGTCAATCAGTCTGTGACTTTGTTATATGTGCACTTCTGTTTAAGGACACTTTATTTAATATGTACCGATTTATTAACCTTCAAATCACAGCCAACACTGAACTCTGCCTAACACATTATTATTATTGAATACATGTATTTTCTGTGTAATGGGTATCACAGACTTCCTGTTCTTAAGAACACTACAGAGTTTCTCAGCAGCATGGTAAGGGGCCATTTTAAACAGCAAAACTACTGATAAAAAACATGAAATGTGGAAAACATATTACTAAATAGATCATAAAAAAGACAATTATTTACAGTTTAAAAGCTGAAACAAGAAAGGCATCTACTAGTTTACTCTCAGCTAGAAACATATATTTGAGTAAGCCAATTTTTTTGTTTGTTTGCTCTGTACCTCCCTGTAAATGACTGAAAGCACTGCAAGTGTTAACTTCAGAGTTGCTTAAAAATAAATTTTAAGCTGGGCATGGTGGCACAGCCCTGTAATCCCAGCACTTGGGAGGCAGAGGCAGGAGGATTACTGCAAATTCAAGGCCAGCTGGAGCTACATAGCAAGTTCCAGACCAGCTGGTGATACATAGTGGGACTCTGTCTCAAAAAAACAAAATTAATTAAATTAATTAATTAAATTAAATTAAAACAAATTTAGTGAGTAGGTAAGTTCACAAACAGAATCTGCAGATAATAAGGATAATTGAGTATTCTTATGCGAAAACCAAGATACAGACCAAATTGTTACATATGGTAGAAAGCTCAGTGATTTACATTTTTATCTTCTTGCTTATTTGTATTTATGCAATGAATATGCATTATTTTGCTAATTATAAAAATTTTTATAAACCTGGTATGGTAGCACATGCCTGAAATCCCAGCACTTGGGAGGATGAGGCAGGAGGACTGTAAGTTTGAGGCCAGCCTGGGCTACATAGCGAGACCCTGTCTCAAAAACAAACAAGCAAGCAAACAAACAAAAAAACAAACAAAACAAAGTTTATACAAGATGAACAAATATTTCTCTGTTAGGAAATAACATTCAGTTACTATTTATATTTATTTGTTTGTTTGCTTTTTGAGGTTGGGTCTCCCTATGTAGTCCAGGTGGGCCTCAAACTTACAATCCTCCTGCCTCAGCCTCCTAAATGCAGGGATTACAGGCATGCACCAGCATGCCTAGTTCTCAATTTACTTTCAAGAATATTTATTTAACAACTGATGACATAAAGAAATACTGAACTAATAGAAATAATACTATCATAAGCTTTTTTAAAAAATATATTTCTAGGTATATAGAATGAAAGAGTCTAATCACAAAAATACCTAGTAGCAGTGAGCATAGCTAGTGTCTAAATCTTGATATTCCATTCAAAGGAAGTAAGGATATTGAAAAACAGAGGTATCAAGTCTGGATCAGGGAAAATAAAGATCAGCCTGCATGTTTTTCAGCAATTTTTGTTTTTCAGTGCTCAAGATTGAACCCAGAGCCTCACACATGGTATGGCATGTTTTTAGGCTTGTTGTTGTTAGGTGCCATCGAGTCGGTATCCGACTCATAGTGACCCTCATAGGGTTTTCAATGGCTGACTGTTTCGGGATTGCCTTGGGAGTGGATTGCCAGGTCCTTCTCCCATTTTTGCGGTGCTGGGAATCGAACTCGGGACCTCAGAGACTGCAGCGCAGCGCTCTACCAACTGAGCTAAATCCCAGCTCTATTTTAGATAGTAGGAAAGTATTCAAAGACTAATGGGGCTCTGTCAAAAAGACATTGCCTAGACATATTTGGGATAATGTGAGCATCAAAAAGAAAAACAACTATACCTTATTACAACACACTCAATAAAGAAAAGTGAAGTTAAATACACAAGAATATTCACAGCGTTACCATTCTTCATAGCCAAAAAGCAGCTAACCAAAGGCAGTAGGGTAAAATGTAGTATATTCATACAATAGCATACCACATAACAATGAAAACGAAGAAAGTACAACTAGACATAATAGAATGGATAAATTAAATAAGGATGGAACAAAAGCAGCAAGATGAGAATAAATGCACTGAATGATTTTTATTTATATAAAAATAAAAACTGGGTAAAACTAGCACATTAGTAATTGTTCTTGAAGGTTGAAGAGTTGGTACTAGTGACTAGGAAAAAGGATGAAGGAGGCTTTCGGGGTGCTGGTAATATTTTGGGGATTTTTTTGTTCTGAGTGCTGGTTATATGGAGGTATTCAATCTGTGAAAACTCATAAAGCTGTACACTTCTGATATGGGTGCATTTATGTATGTATATTATGTATACAGAAGAATAACAGAAAAATGTACACTGTTATACAAAAAAAGGTGGTGGGGGAATGCAGAGGAAAGCTGAAGAACATAATTAGCAACATACAATGTAATGAATGATCCAGGCAAAAATTACTAATGAATACTAAATTATTATGTGAAAGGAAATGAGGAATAGCATTTTTGTAGATTATCAAAGCAGTACCCCATAGATTATTAAGTAAACATGAAGAGGAAAATGTACTTTTACAAATGAACCACTACCTCAGGCCAAATAACCCAACTCAGCACCATGAACTATAGGACAACCTGACATTATTTTTCCTCTGATGTGATGTAATCAAAATTACAGAGTTCATCACTATGATGTATTCAAGAAAAATTTTAACCTGACTCTAATCTATCTTTTAGCTAATTAATTTCCAGTTCACAGGAGATAAATAAAATTAAGAAAGAAATAACAGGGTACAGTAGTACATCCTTGTAATCCTAGCTACTTGAAAGGCTGGGGCAAGAGGACCACAGTTTGAAGTTAGAGGCAGCCAGCACAGACTAGCAAGCCTGTGTCAAAAAATAAAAAATGGAACTCAGTGTGGTGGTACATGCCTGTAATCCCAATACTCAGGGAGCTGAGGAAGAAGGATCACAAACTTGAGGCCAACCTGGACTATGTAATAAGAACCTATCCCAATAAACAAACAAATAAATACAATAATAATAATAATAAATAAATAAATAAAAATAAGAAATGGACTGGGGCTGAAGCTCAGTAGTAGAGCACTTGTCTACCATGCCTACCCTGGGTTCAATTCTCTAGTACCTCAAAAAAAAATTAAGAAAAAAAAAAAGAAATAAACAATATTTATCAGCTGAATCTAAAATGAATAACATTCTATACAACTTCCTTGAACTCTCCAAAAGATAATTTTTTTTAAGTGAGGAACCTATTCTAGACTAAAAGAGATTAGAGACATAATCACCAAATGCTATATGTTCAGTGAGAAAATGGTAACTTTGATAAAAGACATCCCTGAAACAACTGGACCAGATATTAGATTCTACAACACAATCACTGTTAATTTGATTAGAGATGATAACAATTATTACAGTTATATAGAAAAATATCTTTATTCTTAGGAGATGCATGATGATATATATAAGGAGGTACTGTCATGATGGCCTACTGCTTGCTTTAAAAAGACACATCAAGTAATGAGAGACAGATACACAGAGAAAAACAAATATGGCAAAATGAGAGGAAAATTAAAAAAGAGTATTAAAGAGAATACCGGGTGTGTGGCACATACCTATAATCTCAGCACTTGGGAAGGTGAGGCAAGAGGACTGCTGCAAGATCGAGGCCAGCCTGGTCTATATAGCGAGTCCCAGGCTAACTTGGGCTACACAGTAAGACTGCATCCAGAAACAACAAAAAAAAGTGCAGGCCTCCTATACATCAATGCCTATCATAACGCCATAATAATTCAAAGAGCTTACTATTAGTACATTCATAAATAGAGAGTATTCTGTTCCATTAATTAGCCCATGCCCAGAAATCTACTTGAACATATTTCAAACAGATAGAGGAAAAAAGCTGAATTACTCAATAAAGGATGGAAGGTAAAATGACTAGCCACTTAGGGGGAAAAAAAGTTAAATCCCCACTTCATTCTTTACACTAAAATGAATCCAAATGAATTAGGATTTACAGATAAACTTAAGTAAGAAGTTGAGAAAATTAATGTAAACTAGTGATGATTCTTGGAAGGTGGTAGTTAGAGATAATGACTAAGAGGAAGCATGAGGGTAAAAAATAAAACCCTAAGCAGTAATTCTCAATTCTCAATGAGGGTTCCAAAGACAAAAGGTCAAGGTCAGCCTGGGCTACACAGTGAGATCTTGTTGAAGGAAAGGAGAGAAAGAAAAAGAGAGAGATGGAGAGGAGGAGAAAAGGAGAGAGGGAGTTAGGAAGGGGGGGAGAGAGAGAAAGAAAGAAAGAATGGAAGGAAAGGAAGGAAGAAAGGAAAAAAGAAAAAGGAGGAGAGGAAAGAAGGAAGGAAGGAGGGAAAGAAAGAAAGAAAGAAAGAAAGAAAGAAAGAGAGAGAGGGAGGGAGGGAGGGAGGGAAGGGAGGGAGGAAGGGAGGGGAAGGAGGGAGAAAAGAAAAAGAATCTAGTTTCCTTTAAGAAGATCCTTTCTTTAAAGCAGTTAAAAAAATTACTGTATTAATCTTACGACTGAGAACATATTTCCACCCCCGCTCTCCTTTTTTGAGACAGCATCTCACTATGTAGCCCAAGCTGGCCTAGTACTCATGATTCCTCTTCCTCAGCCTCCTGAGTGCTGGTATTACGGGTATATTACCCGTACCACCACCACACCCAGCTAAAATGTGTCTTTTCAATATTTCGTATGATGAAATGAGACATGTACATCAAGCAGTTCTGTGCAAACTGAAGTACAATGGCTGTCCAAAAAAAATACTGCACAATGAATTAGACTCCTTTTTTTATGGACCACTTGAAATAACAACTGATAGACAAGTTATGGTTATTCATTTATTAAACTATGAACAAAGAGGACTAGGGACTAAGCTCTCTGGTACAGTGCTTCCCTAGCAAGCACAAAGGCCTTGATTGGATACCAGCACCACAAAAAAACAAAACAAAAAAATGAAGGTAGGCCAGTGACTGTAATAGAAACAACCAACAGTATTTGTTGCTACTTATAAAACTACAGTTTTCAAGCAAAAATCAGATGTCTGGGGAACTTGTATTTGCCACCATGAGGTTGACAGCTTTCTAATACTTCAAGGTTTTTCAGATGAGATCAGTGTTATACTAGAATGTAATTTTTTTTTTTAATTATACACTAAAATGTGTCAGTATTTGGAGGTTCTGCATAACTCAGTGGACCAAGATTTTTCAAACTACCAATACATGATTGCACAAAATTTTGCCTCAGTAGAAGATCTGAAGTGTAAGACAGACCAAGATTTTAACATAACAAAGTACAAAAAGCTTTTTGGTATGGCTTGGATTGCACTGCAACTAACCTACAAGAAACTATATCACTTGTCATGTGAAGTATAGTTTCATAAAAGAATATCCAGAACAATTTGAAAAGGCCATTAAAATATGCCTCCCTTTTCCAACTATACATCTGTATAAAGCTAGATTTCCTTCATATACTTCAATTAAGACAATATAGCAAAACAAAGTACCTACAATACTCCAGCTGTTTTCTACTAAGCTAGTTATTGAAATGATGTGAAAATATATAAAACAATTCCATTCTTCTCAGTAACTTTTTCTGTTTTGGAAAATGTAGTTATTTTTCATAAAAGTCTACCATTAATGTTTATATGTTTGGGGTTTGGGGTTTGTTCTATTTATTTATTTATTTATTTATTTATTTATTTATTTATTTTGCAGTGCTGGGGGATGAGTTCAGGGCCTCAAGCATGCTAAGCAAGCACTCCACCACTGAGTAACACTCCCAGCCCCTTTTCAATTTTTTAAAAATTTTGACAGTTTCACGAAGTTGCATAGGCTGCCTTTGGCCTTGAACCTACAATCGTCTTGTTTCAGCCAAAAATATTACATATCAATCTTTAGATTTTGTTTCCTCTTGTGTAATTCTCATGTAATTTGTCACCCAATTTTCTTTTTTTCTTTTCTCCCTTCCTTTCTTTCTTTTTTTTTTTTTTGCAGCACTAGGGAGTTGAACCCAGGGCCTCCCACTTGTATGCCTTGCAAGTGCTGTACCACTAAACTGTACCTCCAGCTCATCTTTTTACTTTTTATTTTGAGACAGTGTCTCAATCATGCAGACTGCTTCTGGTCTCAAACCTGCGATCCTCCTGACAATGTCTCCCAAGTCACTGGGATTACAGGCCTCAGCCACCACATCTGGCTTTGTTACTCAATTTTCTAGTCAATTTTAGAATTTCATATTACTCTTCTTAACTATTCCTAATGTGTAGATAATAGACTAATATATGCATATTAACTTTTTTAATGTTAACAAACCATTCCATTCATGTTTTTATTTACTTGTTTAAACTACATTTTCCAAAATTATATTAAGACATCCCTTGGAACAGTTCCAGTAATAATCACCCTAAAGTTATTAAGTAAAGATAACTAAGCATAAATTTAAGCATAATTTAAATGTTTACCTGCTGATGCTAAGATGGTACAGTGCAAAGCATGTTTTAAGGCCTCTAGTCTTTCACTTTCGTGGACTATTGTCTTGTAAGAGAGTTCATTGTACCGTTGTGCAGCTTCAATGAATTTTCTTCTATAATCAAGAACACGTGCATAGCATACCTATAGAGGGAAAATGTTCCAAGTAGGGAAAAATGTAAAAAGCAAAAGTAAAAGCAAGAGAGAGAAAAATTCCTAAAATATAATAATAGCATTTACCAGATGTTCTGGAATATCCCAGTATGATATGATTCACCAACACAAAAATAATTCTACATCAGCTCATCTGTTACCTTATAATGTATCTGTAATTGTTCATTGGTTGATTCATTCTGAAGCAATGATGCTCGATTTATGTAAGCCTCTGCCTGAACAGGATCATCATCCTCCAGATATAGCCTAGCAATCTTCAGGTAAGTCTCCAGCTTATAATCTACATTGTACTGTCTAGGATATATCAGAAAAACATAGAATGACTCAATATTTTACCAAGAAAATTTTTAGGAATAATAACAATTTTTTCATTATATATTCTAATAATATAAGGAGATTAAACTTTTTATTGCATATTACAGAAAAACTAAAAAATAAGTTGTATTGAACTCTTTTAATTTTTATCATCACTGATCACTTTCTATATTGTTGTTGTTGTTAGGTGCCATCAAATTGTGTCCAACTCATAGCGACCCTCATAGGGTTTTTAGGGGCTGACTGTTTCAGGATTGCCTCGGGAGTGGATTGTCACATCCTTCTCCCATTTTTGCAGTGCTGGGAATCGAACTCTGGACCTCAGAGACTGCAGAGCAGCACTCTACCAACTGAGCTAATTCCCAGCCCCATCATTTTCTATCTTAGCCACTTTTAATTCTCACACAATCTCATAAGTCAAAGATCTTAAAAGTACAATTACCCAATTTCAGGGCATATAATATGTTACATGTGAGACTATATTCAGGCACAACCTTCCTGGAGAACAGTTTAGAAATATATTCTACAACCTCCTTTGAATTCTTTAAATCATGTATTCTGTTAACCCACTATACTTTACCTCCAGATAGTAAGTCCTAAGAAGATATTAAGGGACGTGTCCACATACGTATATATAAGGATATTAATTTTTAAAGCTATTTATAAATATCTATAATAGGAAAAACTACTATGGAATTTTTGATAATCAAGTTGTAGTGCCTAAAAAAGATAGAGGTAAAATACTATGCAATTATAATCAATACTATGTACTTAATAGCCATCACACTTCTTGTTTTTGTGTTTGTTTATTTGCTTGCTGTGGCTTTTTGAGTCGAAGTCTCACTGGGTAGCCTAGGTTGGCCTGGAACTGGCTATGTAGACCAGGCTGGCCTTGAATTCATGTCAATTCTCTTGCCTCAGCCTCCCGAGTGCTGGGATTACAGGTGATCATGTCTTTTTTGTTAAGTGAAAAAGTAGGATAAAACAGCATGTAAAGCTCCATTAAAATATACTTCCCCCATTCAAATAAAATGTATTTCTATGCATATGTTGTTGTTGTTGTTAGGTGCCCTTGAGTCGGTATCTGACTCATAGTGACCCTGCATACAACAGGTGAAACACTACTGTCAGTGCTTCTCTGCTGTTCATAGGGTTTTCAATGGCGGATTTGATTTTTCGGAGTGAGTTGCCGGGTCCTTCTCCCAAACCTACAGCACCTGGTGTTCTCAGGTGGTCTTCCATCCAAGTGCTAACCAGGCCCAACCCTGCTTAGCTTCCAAGATCTGACAGGATCGGATGCTACAGGGCTACGGCTGCAGGCATTTCTATGCATATATCAAAACAGTAATATCAATTAGGGTGGATAGTTTTTTATCCCAGGAGTCACATCTCATGCAAGGAATGGATAATTACAGAGCTCACATAATTCAAGATTAATCCTCACAAAAAATTCATCCTTTCTATTTACCAGCAAAAATGGTGAGACTATGTGGCAAGAACATAGTTTATAATTCACATGGCTCCAACTTTGAAAATTTTTTTTCAATACTGGATGTTGAACCCAGGTTCTCATGCTTGCTAGACATGTGTTTTACCACTCAGCAGCAGTTTTCTGCCAAATATATCTATTACATCTATTACTTTCAAAATCAGAATGAATCAAGCTGGGTGCAGTGGTGAATGCCTATAATCACAGCGACTTGGAAGGCAGAGGCAGGAGGATTGCAGATTTGAGACCAGAGGCAGCCTGTGTAACTTAGCAAGACCCTATCTCAAAATAAAAAATAAAAAAATGGGTGAGACTGCAGCCCAATGGTGCAGCGCTCACAAACTATGTGCAAGGCCCTGGGTTCAACTCCCTAGTACTGAAAAATAAAAAAATTAGAACGAATCATTTTTTAAAGAGAAAAAGCCTTCATGTATCCTAAGTTATATTCTTGTCTCTTCTCAAATTCATAACTCCCGTACCTCATCTATACTTCCAGCCAGTGCTCTGATTTCAACATCACTAAGGAATAATCAGAGTTCTTGTACAAACTCCACCATATCAGTAATATCTACATTCTATATTTTATTCCCAGGTGTTATTGTAGATCACTGGGGGAAAATCTGTCCACCAATGAACATGTAGCAATGTGTACAGACATTTTTGAGTATCCCGACTAGAGATGGAGATACCATTAGCATCTAGGGAGTAGAGGCCCAGATGCTGCTAACCATCTTGTAACACACGATAGTCCCTACAACAAAGGACTATTCAGTCCAAAATGCCAGTATAGGTTGAGAAATCCTGTCATCAACAAACTATTTATGTTCCTACCTAAATCCAACCCTCTACTAAATTTCTTCCCCTTTTGTCCTTCCTCTTTTCTGTAAGAATCCTTTCCCTAACTCCAACATCAAATTTTTGCTTCCTACTGGAGCATAAAAGTAAAAATAAGGTGACATACACCTATAATCCCAGCACTTAGAAGGTTGAGGCAGGAGGATCGAGGCCAGCATGGACTCTTTCTTTTTTTATTTTTAGAAAACTCCACCAAAGAGTTGCCCAGCTTCACTGTCTCTAATTCTTCTCTTCCTATTCCCTCTTAAACCATTCCAACTGGTCTTTCATTCTCCATGTTGTTGCTGTTGTTAGGTGCCGTTGAGTCAGTGTCCGACTCATAGCAATCCTACATACAACAGGCAAAACGCTATTGTCAGTGCTTCTCTGAAATTCATAGGGTTTTCAATGGCAGATTGACTTTTGGGAGTGGGTTGCTGGGTCCTTCTCCCAATCATTCTCCATTGTTTCACCAAAATAGCTCTTGTCAAGGTCACCAATGGCCTCTATATTACTAATGCCAATGCTTAACACTCACTCCTCACACTATGTCTGATCATTTGCTCCTCTTGATATATTTTCCTCATTTGGCTTCAAGGACAGCACACTCCATATTCTTTCGGTGTTCCTCTTACTTCAATGGACGATCCTTCTGACTTGTGACATCTTCCTCCTGCCCCTGACTTCTTAATGTTGGAGCACTTCACACTTCAGTACTCAGTCCTTTTCTCTATTTACAATTCCCTCCCATGAGAATCTCATCCAATCTAATGGCTTTAAATTCCACCTATATGTCAATGACTCCCAAATGTGTATCTCTAGCCTATACCTCTCTTCTAAACTCCACACTAGTATATTCAACTCTGTACTAGATATTTCCATTTGGTTATCACATGTCCAAAATATAATATTTGCTCCTCCTTTAAAATCTATTCATCCCCTTAGGAGATGGTGGCTTCTTTTCAATTTAAGCTCAAATTAAAAAATCAGGCCTTATCTTGATTGTGTTTTGCATACTCCACATTCAAAGCCTCAGGAAATCCTTTCTCTACCTTAATAAAACATATGCAGAATCCAACATTTCTCAGAATCTCTATCTCATCTGTGGTGGTACATAAGCTTCTTAATTAATATCCCTACTTCTATCACTTCCTGCCTGTAGTTTATTCTCAACCCAGTAATCGCAGTGGTTCTTTAAAAAGTCAGTCAGATTATGTTACTCTTATGTTCAAAATCCTCCAATGGCTCCTTCTCATTTCACTTTTAGCCAAAGTACTAACAATGGCTTATAAAACCCCACATAATCTAGTCCCTAGTACTGATTTTATTCTCTTTCTCCCTCCTGTTCACTGTACTCACATTGACCTCCTTGTTTTTAAGAAAACACTACAAGAATGATGTCATCATAGGGCCTTTGCATTAACCATCTCTTTTAAGAGCATCTAGTGATACTCTGGGCTGGGATTTAGCTCAGTTGGTAGAGTGCTGCGCTGCAGTCTCTGAGGTCCCGAGTTCAATTCCCAGCACCGCAAAAATGGGAGAAGGGCCTGGCAATCCACTCCCAAGGCAATCCCAAAACAGTCAGCCATTGAAAACCCTATGAGAGTCGCTATGAGTTGGATACCGACTCGATGGCACCTACCAACCAACCAAGTGATACTCTGCCCGCAGAGAGATCATAGCCACTCCTTTACTGCCTTAAGTCTTTGGGAAAGTAACATTAGGTCCAACCTAGTACCCCAATCACCCTATTTAATGGTATATATAACATAAGAGGGCTGGGATTTAGCTCAGTTGGTCAAGTGCCGCTCTGCAGTCTCTGAGGTCCCGAGTTCAATTCCCAGCACCGCAAAAATGGGAGAAGGATGTGGCAATCCACTCCCGAGGTAATCCCCAAACAATCAGCCATTGAAAACCCTATGACAGTCACCATGAGTTGGACATGACTCGATGGCACACAACAACATGACATAAAATATATATGATATATATGGACCTCCTTTTGTTGATGTGCCATGACTCAAAACAAGAAGAAACATAGTGACTGCAACAATGGGCTCAAATAGAAAAAGACAGTGTAAGTGGGACAGTGTAAGATATTGTTTCATTCTGTTGTATACAGGGTCACTATGAATTGGATCCAACTTGAGGCACCTAACAAAAATGGTCTGTCCCCACTTTGCTCTCTTACTTTCTTTTTCCATAGCACTTACCATCTTCTTTTTTTTTTTTTTTTTTTGTGGTACTGGGGGTTAAACCCAGGGCCTCGCACCTGCATGCTTTGCAAGTGCTGAACCACTGAGCTGCACCCCCAGCCCATTTTTTTTACTTTTTGAGACAGGGTCTCGCTAAATTACACAGACTGCCTCTGGTCTCAAACTTGCGATCCTCCCGCCTCTGCCTCCCAAGCCGCTGTGATTACAAACCTGCGCCACCGCGCCTGGCAGCACTTACCATTTTCTAACATACTATAAAATTTATTTATTAAGCTATGTTTGTTGCACTATATGTAAGAAAAAAATATGTGATCAGTTGTGTAACTATCTTATACATCCAATATCCACTATTTATTATACTTTTGTCCTGTTTCCAAAGGAATTCCCACCAACACTTGGGCTGCATTTCTCCAATCTTCTTCTTTCTCATATATAGATGCAAGATGCTGTCTTATGGAAGCAACCTGGAATAGTAGGTACACATGCTGAATTATTTTAACTGACATTAATAAACTAAAATAAATAGATGACAAATTAATCTACTATGACAATGCCATCATTCAACATACTAAGCTGACAAGTAAAAAGTTTATGTAGATCACCCAAATTTTCCCATGAATATGCACTCAAAATACCAAAACAGTGAACTGAAACAACTCATTTCTGTAATTTCTGTAATATGAATTATGGCAGTATTTTAATTAAATGTTAAATTTTGCTTTTATGTTACTGCATACATGATGCTGGAATTTTTCTATGTTTTCAGCCTAATTAATAATTTTACTGATTTTTAAAAATTGTCTATTAGAGTAATATCTTGCTGATAAAAGCAAATGTTAATCTATGAGCAAATGTTTCAATCTGAGTTGCAACATCCTAACATTTATTTGATTTTGCATTGTTTGGTACACTGTTTTGTAAAAAATGAAACTGAATGATTAATTCCTTTAAGAATTTAATAACATCGGATTCTAAAAATAATTGCTGCTATCTCAAGTTCAAAATCCACTGCTCTAGATTTTTACCTGCTCCTCGAATGAAATGACTCTAGGCTGGATCTTTTCCAAGGTGAAATGATAGATTTCTTTGGCTGTGCTATCAGGCAGGTTAGGGAGATGTGTGCAGAAATCAGTCAGCAACTGTCGTGAGATCACAAGACTGACATTCTCATTTACCACTTGTTTAAAAAATAAGAGATAAGAAAACATGGGTTATTTATAAAACTTTCCTTTAGCAATTAATCTTTTTTTTTGGGGGGGAGCCCTCCACAGGGGATCAAACCCAGGGCTTTATGCATGCTAGGCACGTGCTCTGAGCCACATACCCAGCCCTAGCAATCAATCTTTATTTAAAATTAATACTAAAAACAATATTAGGGGAGTCTTCAATGCATTATTTGGGGATTTCCATTCCCTTATCATCTTATATTACACAATCAGTTTTGATTACATAATTACTGAAATAAAACATACCATAACTCTTCTTAGAAACAGAAATGGCTGGGGAAAAGTCTTAATTGGTAGTTGAGAATTTTATATTTTTCCTTTCTTTTTAGTTTTCTACAAAGTGATGGCACAGAAACACCTATATTTTATTATGTGCTTATATGTTACTTAGCTCCATAAAAGAGTTAAAGAACAAGACAGTGAAATAATATTCACGAAATTTAAATAAAGCAAGTACAATTACATCATTCATATCTTCTCAATAAAGACAATTTGTCAGCACCAGATGTATTGACATTATTTATAAATCCTTATGAAGTATTACTATACGTGATTAACAACAAAAGCTCTAAAGCCACACTGCTTCGACTACTTCTCATTATATGACCTCAGAAACCTAACTTCTCTTTGCTTGTTTCCTCATCTGTTAAAATGAAGATAGTATGGCCTACCTCATAAAATTGTTGTGACATTTAAATGCAATGGTATACACACAGCACTTTAAGCAGTACCTGGCATGTAGCACTTAACAAATATTTGTTACTATTATCACCCTTCTTCCTTTCTTTCTTCTCTCTCTATCTCTTTCAAATTTACAGTGCTGAGGATCAAACCCTAGGCCTCACACATGCTAGGCAAGACTCTATCAAACTGTAAGCTTTACTCCCAGGCCTATTATACTTTGTTAAATGCATCAGGACTATGGACCACTGCTTAGATAAATTATTCAAATCTTAAAGTAGCAGTTACTGTGAAGATAAATAGTGATTCAAAAGTTGTTCAACTAGGAGTGGTGATACATGCCTGTAAATCTAGCACTTGGGAAGCAGGGATAGGAAGATTGCGAGTTTGGAGGCCAGCCTAGGCTACACAGTGAGACACCATCTTAAAAAAACAAATAAGCAAACCAAAAAAATATTATTGACACAATGACTTTGATAATAGATGACTTTTCATGGGGGAAATCACCGGATTTAAATTTTATATCAGGATAAAAGTTCATAAAAAGCACTATTCTTTTGCTACCACAGTGTGCTATTCTTTTTTTTCAACATTCTAGTAAAGCCATTCTGAACAGTTTCTCTGAAGCTATTGTCAGTTCATCTCTTACTCCAGGCTCTGCTTTTTGTAGGCAGTAATTTACAGTTCTTATAATTAATTGATTTATAATATATGAATCAGAACTCATTATTGGATAATGCTAAATGTGATTAAGGAAACAGTTTTATTACAATTGTCATTAGGTACTCATAACAGTTACAAAGAAATCAATATACAAACTAGTATTACTTAGGGAAATATAAGTAAATAAGGACAGTAAATCAGAAAACCTCTGACAATGACCAGCTAAATACCCTCAGGAAAAAGACAGTCACCGATTCATGAGATTCATTTTACAATATATACAGAGATATCTACACCTATATTGTCTAGTCATAAGATTATTAAAAGGGGTCTATGTGATGGACAATATATGTGAGAACACACTGTAAACTATAATACACCATCAAATGTCACTAATGATGTTAATTCAGTATAAAGTTTAGCCTAATTTTGAGTAATTTTCAACATAACTGGATATGTTTGAAGTTAGGGAATGAGGAAAGTGCCTCGAGGAATAGAAATTTCTAGTTCCTAATTCAAAAGAAACATTTTTTAACATTACTAACAGTGAACACACAGTACTTACTATATGCCAGGTACCATTCTAAGTACTTTATTATGTTTATTAACTGATCTCCCAGTAAATCTATAGGATATCAGATCCTCATTTTGTAGATGAGAAAAAGGAGGCATGAAGACCTTAAATAACTTACCCAACACCATATAATTCTGACGACAATTCATTGAAAAATAATCAAGTTGTAAGCAATTTAAGTTCTGGAGTCAATCCCAATGCATATTTAACATTGATAATTTGATATAAAACATGGCTTGAGAAAGCTTTAAAGTACTAGGTCAGTAACACAAGACAAACATGGGATTTCCACTCCACTTACTTGCTTCCACAAAAGCTTTCAAAGCTTCTAGTTGTTCTGCCCCGGATAACTGAATGGCTTTTTCCAGAATCTGACGATACCTAAAACAATACCAAAAAAAAAAAATAATGTCCAAAGAGTATTATATTTTCTTACTACATACCCCAGGCTGGCCTCAAACTTGCAATCCTCTTGCCTCTCACCAGGCTTATCCTGATTTCGTTCATGGTTCTTTAGTTTGTGGTTTTCTTTATAGGATTACAGAGGGGTGTTTTTTTGTCTTGTTTTTTGAAGTTCCCAACTCATCACCAGAAATACCAAACCTATAATTATAAGATGCCACTTCTAGGTTTTAGTATAGTATGCCAGAATTTTTTAAAGTTTCCAAACTCATCACAAAAACAAGTGTATCTATAACTCTATGTTACTGAATCTAAGTTGTCATTTTTTCTCAAAAGTTTTCCCTTTGAACTAAAAAGGCAATTTTAAGTGCCTTAAAAGATAAACTATTTTCCTTCAACTGTGTGTTACACACACACACAAGAACATAATTTGAGGTCATCCCAAACCTTTTCCTCTTATGAACCTAATGAATCTGGAGTCATGAACAATAAGACAATGTTGACAAGGCAATGAAACCAAACGCTAGATACTGAATACCCAGTGTGTACAAAGTAAATTCTACCAATCCAAATGCACTGATAGAACTCCCTTTACGTTATTAGACAATGTCTATTTATTCCTTATTTGCATTCAGTTCTAATAACTATTCTACCCAATATCCATGACCACATTAGGCTAAAGTCAGCATTGTAAAAAGCATGAGGGAAATGCTAAAAATTGGCAATTATCAGGCAATGGCAAATGCCTTCCTAAAATACAAGCTCCATGAGGACTAGGATTGTTTTGTTCACTTTAATACATACAGTCTCTCAAATAGTACTTGCCACATCATAAGCACTGAAATATTCAATGGTATTGGTAACATTTGATTTCTTAATTGAGTCAACACAGGAGGTAAAAGTATTTAATTCTTTTATTTGTCTTAAACACATTTTTTAAAAAGCAGTAGTGAAAAGCATTTTACAAATCTAATAGCATTGCAATTATTCAGAAAATTATCCAGAATGTAGCCAAGAAATAAAATTTATACAAATAGGGCCGAAACTCATTCAGACTTATGACTTATATTTTGTATTTTGTAGGGCACATCCTCAAGGTACCATTCAACACTCAGTCATTCTCAATTTATCCAAAATTCTCACTATCTTGGTTACATAATTTCACAAAACCACAATGAAAGCAGATATGCTGACAGAAAAGATAACAAATCCTAAAAAAAGATACAAATGATTCTAAGAAAGCAAAGAAATATTAAGCTTTTAGAAACAAAAATATTACTTTTAGTATTGCTAAGTTTAAATCATTAAAGGGATATTCTTAGGTTTTTTCTTTCTTTTTTCATCTTTTGTTTCTTTTTGTTTTAATTTAAGGGATAAAAGGCCTGCAGCTGTAGCCCTGTGGCATCCGATCCTGTCAGATCTTGGAAGCTAAGCAGGGTCGGGCCTGGTTAGTACCTGGATGGGAGACCACCTGGGAACACCAGAAGCTGTAGGCTTGGGAGAAGGACCTGGCAACCCCCTCCCAAAAAATCTATCTGCCATTGAAAACCCTATGAACAGCAGAGAAGCACTGACAATAGTGTTTCCCCTGTTGTACAGAGGGTCGCCATGAGTCAGATACCAACTGGACGGCACCTAACAACAACAACAACAACAACAAGGGACAAAACTAATATCATAAAATTCACTTATGTGGAATGTCATTCTCTCTAAATAAAAATATACACACAAAACATTCACATATAAATTAAAATTTTTCATATATTTGTATTTATATATTTATTGCCCTGGGTACACTTTCAGATAAGTTGTTATATTCAATGATTATCATTCCTTTTTTACCATTTCATTTTTCATATTCAATTAAATCAAGGCTTATGGCTAAGCCTTCTTATATTTACATACTCAAAGAATATATTTATACATACTAATAATATTAAATGGGAGAAGGATGTGGCAGTCAACTCCCAGAACAATTTCAAAACAATCAGCCACTGAAAACCTTATGAGGGTTGTTATGCGTGGAGATGACTCAACAGTACCTGACAACAACAAACAACAATAATATTAAACTCAAAGATGATAGTATCTGACTTATATAAATTTGCTGTCTAATCTAAGTTTTAACACATAGTTTCATTACTTATCAGTCAACAAGGCTGTATTTGGAAAAGGAAAAGAAATCTAAAAAGAGATAAAAGTTTTATATTATCCCAATTGAATAACGTGAAAGGATTTTAGAAATTGCCTATTCAAATCCCAAACTTCTAGACTAAGAAAGTACACTACAGCATTGGAGCTAAATGCTGCCAATTCCTTTTCTAATACATAAATTCCAGTATCCTAGAATAGGAACTTACTTTTTCACAATATTATGGAATGACTAAAAAATCCTGCCTAAATCATGAATTTAAACAGCAATTTAATACTGCCTTATAAAAGTCATCTCAAAATGCTCAGTAACTTTTTTTCTTTTTTGGGGGGTTCTGGGGGTTGAACCCAGGGCCTTGCGCTTGTATGCTTTGCAAGTACTGGACCACTGGGCTGCACACCCAGCCCATTTCTTTATTTTTTGAGACAGGGTCTCACTAAATTATGCAGACTGCCTATGGTCTAGAACTTGAGATCCTCCTGCCTCCACCTCCTGAGTCGCTGGGATTACAGGTGTGCGCCACTGCATCTAGTGCTTAGTCACTTTTTAAGATGCCATGTGTGGTTCTGTGTATGACACTAAAAAAATTTATAAATAACATTAGTCTTTAAAGATCTTGTACATGGGAAGATAAATGTTAAGCAGGGTAGGACTGCACACATCTGTAATCTCAGCTCTCAGAAGGCAGAGGCAAAAGGCCACTCTGGGCTATATATGGAGATTCTGTCTCAAACAAAACAAAACAACAACATTAAAGTCAAAAGTTAGGTAAGGTTCAAGCTCCACACTGGGTGCCAAAAAAAGACAAAGAAAAAGAAAAAAAAAGTTAAATAGTGTATCAAGTATTATATTACAGTAATACAAAATAAGTTATAATAAAATTGAACAAGAAAAGTGATATGACAAGTAAAGAGGCAGCATATTAATTTAGAAGAGAGTAAACCAAAATGAGGTAGATTAGGCAGAAAAGGCTTCATGTATACAAATAACAGCTTGTTAATGAGTATTTGGCACTCATTCAGTGGAGTGGAAAAAATGGAATAGTGATTGGTGTGGAGAACATAACAAACACCAAATATTTTTTTCCTTGAAAATAGTTATGGAGTACAAAGCCCTGGGTTCAATTCCTAGCACCACAAGAAAAAGGATTTTGCTGGGTACCATGGCACACACCTGTAACCCCAATGACTTGGGAGACTGAGGCAGGAAGATTGATGTGAGTTTAAGGCCAGCCCAATTGGTCCACACAGCAAGTTCCAGCCCAGCCTGGGCTACAAAGCAAAACTTTGTCTCAAACCCCACCGCCCCCCCAAAAAAAGGTTAACATTGTAGCTGGCCATAGTGGTACACACCTATAATCCTAGTGATTTGGGAGGTGGAGGCAGGATTCAAGCCCAGAGGAGGCAGATTTCATAACTTAGCGAGACCTTATCTCAAAAAAAAAAAAAAAAAAAAAAAAAAAAAGACTGAGGGTGCACCCCAGTGATACAGCACTTGTAAAAATAGGTGCAAGGCCCTGTGTTCAACTGCCAAGTATTAAAAAAAAAGAATAATTTTCATCAGGGAAGTGAACAAATAAACAGAAAAAACAATCTAGTTCTGTGTAATGGTAAATACAAATGTCACTGGGCATTGGAAAAGCAACCAGCTAGGTCCTATGTGGGGATGGCTATGAGTGTGTAAAGTGGCTTCCAGGAAGAAGTAACAATGAGCTGAGTTTTGAAGAACCAGGTAGGGTTTTTGTTTGTTTGTTTTGTGGTACTAGGGGTTGAACCCAGGGCCTCACGCTTATATGCTTTGCAAGTGCAGTACCACTGAGCTGCACCCCCAGCTCATTTTTTTACTCTTTGAAGGGTCTTACTAAATTATGCAGACTGCCTCTGGTCTTGAACTTTCGATCCTCCTGTCTCCCAAATTGTTGGGATTACAGGTGTGCGCCACCATGCCCAGCCCCCCAGGTAGGTTTTAATCAAGTAAAACAGGCTAGCATAAGAGCTATCTTCAAATGTTCGCTCTCAAGGTCTCTTCCTCCTCTAAAGCTTTATTTGAAATAACAAACACAGTGCATGTTATGTACAAAAACTGTTGTTGCTAGGTGCCATCAAGTCAGGTCGTACTCATAGTGACCCTATGTACAACAGATGAAATTACTCCCCAACACTGTGCCATCTTTGGGACTATTGTTAGTGTTGCTCTGCTTTCATCGAGTTTCCAATGGTGAATTATTTTAGGAATGGATTGCCAGGTCCTTCTCCCTAGCGTGCAGTAGCTGGTATTCCCAGGGGGTCTCCCATCCAAGGACTAACCAGGCCAACCCTATTTACCTTTTGAGATCAGGTAGGATCAGATGCTAGGGTGCTATGGCTGCAGGCATACAAAAACTAGGCTATAAAATTTGCAAAAATGTTTTTCATATGGCTGGTTTCTTTCCCTCTTTTTTTTTTTTTTGGTAAAGGACTGGTAAGGCCTCACTATGCAGCGCAGGCTGGCTTCAAACTCACAATCCTCTCACCTTAGCCTCCCAAGTGCTAGGATTATAGATGTGCACCACCACTCCCAACTTTCATATGGCTGATTTCTTATGGCATCTTAGACAGTTGTGTTAATTCAGTCTTTGGAAAGCTCTTCTGAGTTTTTAACAAGAAAAGCAGTTTAGTCTGGTCAATTAAAAATGAGACTTTTAGACTACACAAACCCACATTCAAATATAAGCACTGTCTCTTTCTAACAACTCACTGATCCAACCAACATTTATTGAACAACTACTACTATAAATACCCTGATAACTGCTGGGAACACAACAATATCAGTATTTAGGTAAACTGTACTCCATCATTTCTTAAAATGGAATCCTTTGTTACTCAGTTCCTAATATAAACCCCAACACTGCTGCTTTATTTCAAGTCTATTTCCCTCATAAAGTATATAGTTGGCAGAGCTGTTTTGTTAAGAGGATAAACATCCTGACACATGTTCACCCAGTTAGCAGATAAATACTGGAAGGCAAAGACAAGAAGTTTCTCAGAAAGCAGCTCAGAGGCAGTTTCTAACTAACACTGAATTGTCTATCATTTATCAAGCACATTATTTCATTTAATCTTCACAATAAACACATGTGGTAGAAAGTTACAGTAATACCTTCCACACCTCGCTCTAGGTTTCTTTGCAATGTCACTATGCCACTAAAGAGGTAGAGGTAGATTCTGTCTCTCCTCCCTTTGAATCTGGGCTGGTCTTTTGATTTACTTTACCAGTACTAGAGAACTGATGTGAGCATTCCCAGACTAGCCTCATGAGGTCTTGCAGGTTCCACTGTTGCTGGGTGTGGTGGTGTATACCTGTAATCCCAGCACTCAGAGGCTGAGGCAAAAGGATTTTGAGTCCCAGGCCAGCTGGGACTACTCAGTAAGACAAAACAAAACAAAACAAAACAAAAAAACAGCTAAATGAGAGGCTATGTGGAGAAAGGGAGGAAGGAAGGGAGGGGCGGGGACACCCGGCCAATAGGCAGGTAACTATGTACATGAGCCCTGCCCCAGCTAAGCTGCCAGCTGACTTTACTTGCAATGATTAAACCCAGGCAAGATCAGCAAAAGATCAGTCAACTGAAAAAATCCTGAGAAATAATGGTTGTTTTACACCGCTAACTTTTTGGTTTATTAAACAGCAATAAATAACAGAAGCATCCTATAGAATAGGTGCTGTTGTTTATCTCCAATTCAGAGCTGAAGAAATAAATAGTAAGCCGAAGTTTCAGAATACTGCAAAGGCTTGAAAAGCTTTATCTCTTCTGATAACTAATGCACTTAGTTTTCTTCAACGTAATAAAAAGGGAAGCAAATGTAATGAAATATGTAAGCTAATTTTACTTTCATCCAAATCTATAAAAATTACATGCAAAAAGGACTGAGCCATTAAGATATATCCAGACTATTTCCAACCCATGCCACAAGTCAATATGTATTTACTGACTGCTTAATAATAGTAAGAACAACAATCATAAGGCATTTTCTATGTGCCAGGTACTGTACTAAGTGATTTAAATGTGATAAGTATATATTTACACATGCATCCTCATTTTGTCCTCAGACAAGAATAAATCCCATTAGTATTCCCATTTTCCTGATCGAAAAATCCTGCACCAAGTAGGTAAATCCAAGACATACAGCTAAATTTCCTACTGATATAAGTAGATTACATACACCACCAAAGAAACAACAGTACAGCCCACATAAAGCACATTTACAATTTCAACATTCAGGTTAGAGCAAATGTATTCCATTAATTAGATCAAATCAAAAGTTATTTCAGCTGTCGGGATGGAAATACTGGGATTACCTTGAGAGGCATACTTTTTAACAGAAACTATGTTCGTTACAAAAGAGCAATGCTGTAAAATCTACAAAGAAAATGGACGATATCTCCTCACCCACCTACCTATGGTTAAAAATGCTGAACAACTGTTTGCGAGACAAGCACGCGCCACAAATTTTAACTTGAAGTGCGCTTAAGCATTCTACGTAGATTTCGACAAAATTCCTAATCGACTCCGATTCTTGCAAAGATCACTGTTCTAGACATCCTGACCCACGATATGAGGGCATTCTACCCATGTGCCCTTCTTTAAAGTTGGTGGCCGAGTGAGAATATCCAAAACACAAGGACCACAGATGACGGTTGGAGTGCTTCTGGACGACATGACAGTGGTCATACCTCCTCAGCCCCCGTCAACTCTGAGAAGCCATCTCCCCGGAAAATCGGTATCAAGGTCCCAGGATATAAATTTCCCTCAACCAAAAGGGGGTGGGGTGCAAAGAGAGGTCAAATTCCGTAGGAAGGGCTGGCCAGAGATGAGATGAGCCACCAGGGAAAGGCGGCGAAGGCCGAGGGAGCCTCTCTGACCACGCTGCCAGAATCCAAAGGAACCAGCAAGGATGTTACCAAGGACTGAACAAGCTGACAGTCATCCCAGGTTTGAGGCCTTCAAGGCCCCCGCACCGGGTCCCCTGCAGCTTTCCGTTGCTCCCAAAATTTGCCTCCGCAGACGACTTCAGGCCCGCCCCCTTGGGTCGTCTGGCCCGCGCGTAGCCTCCCACCCGAGGGCCTCGGTCACCTCAAGAAGAGAAAATCTGTGGCTTTCCTTCCCACTCCTCTACTCCTGTGCTCCTGGGAAATACTCACTTGCCCGCCAGATCTTTATGAGAGCCGCTCGAATTCATGAGCTGGGCCAAATCTTGTCGCACGGCTGCCGCCATCTTTCTCCCAGCTCAGCCACCGCGGCTGGGCCTCTCTCAGCCAAAAGGAAAACGAGTGTGGTCCTCCAGCGTGCAGCCAGAGGGAACCCGAGATTCCACAGAGTAGCGTCTTTGCGGGCCAGAGAGCCGAGAATGGGAGTCAACGCTAGCTCCGCCCTCAGGGTTGAGTGACGCGAAACTCTTCTCCTAGCGTGTGTGGCCCGCCCAGGCCTCTACCTCTGACTCTGGCTCTCGCGCTCTGACTTGGGATTGGCTGAAGAACTTCAAGGCAGTGTGGAGCTTGTGCAATTTCAGTAAGGGCCGGGTACGTTAAACTGTGACTTCACTGAGTTCCATGTTTCACGTCTATGGTTTACTGTTCTTCGTTCTTTAAGGCACCGTTTAAATTACTTGTGGTAAAGGATGAGTTGTTTTTATTTACAGTTCACCACAGTCTAATACTTTGAAAACCATATATATAATTACATATACATATCATTCCCCCTTCCACCCTGTATCTTTTTAAAGCCTTGATCATACATTCCACTTTGTCCAGTACAATGTTATTTTCCATTTTTTGTCCTGAAGTAATTAACAAAAACACGCTCTTTACCGGGCGCGGTGGTGCACGTCTGTGATCCCAGCTATTTGGGAAGCAGGGGCAGGAGGGTCGTGAATTTGAGGCCAGAGGCAACCTGTGTAACTCAGGGAGACTCTGTTTCAAAATAAAAAATGAGCTGCAAGTTCAGCCCAGTAGTAGAGCGCTTGCAAAGCATGTGTGAAGCCCTGGGTGGAACCCCCAAGTACAAACAACAACAAATACCATTCTGTCACTCTAGGAAGGGTTCCATTTGAATGACAAATTATATGGTCAGCTTACCTTAATGTGTAATTACATTCATTATTTGTGTATCCTTATAAAATCTTTCTGTAACTAGAAGCAAACAAATGTAATTTTTATCTTTCCTCTCTTTCTTTCACAAAAAGTAACACGCCTTACTGTTCTGCCCTTGATGTTTTTATTTTTCCTGGAAGTCCTACCATATAATTCTAGTCTTTTAAAAAAAATTCTTATTTTTAGAGCTGGAGAGTAAACTGAGGGTCTGCCATGATTTAACCCTTATAGGACACTTAAGTTATTTTTAGTAAATCAATGCTGCAATGAATAACCTTGTAGATAAATCATTGTACATATGTACAGGTAAAATACATTTCCAGAAATGAGTGAAAGGGAAGACAAAATTTCTGGTAGATGTTACCAACTTTCACTTTTAGGGGTGGGGTTTACTCAGGAGCTCCTTGTTTAGCCTAGACTTTCCTGCAACTCACTGTGTAGATCAGGCTGGCCTTGGACTTGCATCAATCCTGCTGCTTCAGTCTATCAAGTGCTAGGATGACAGGTGTGTGCCACCACACCTGGCTGCAAATTGAACTTTATACAGATGCTATCATTTTGCCCTCCAGTGAGACATAAGTGGGAGTCCAATTTCTTTCAGCGTTACCTTAAAAGAATATTAAATGTTAGCATATTTGCCATCTTGATAAGTCATAAATAGTATGTTCCCATTAATGGGAAGGGAAAAGAAGACCAGAACAAGGATTTTTTTTTTTTTTAAAGTAAGGTTGAGATTGTCCACATCGGTTCAACTCAGTTTCCAATGGGAAGAATGCCTGTAACAATGGGACTGGAAATTTAGTTTCCAGTTGAGAACCCTTGTGCCCACAGAAAAGAGAAGATGCAGTTAGTGGAACAAGCAGCAATCTCTATTACCATTTGTCTATCTGACCACCTATCTGTGTGTCCTTTTCACAGTAGAACATCCTCCCTCCCTAAAAAGAGTTCAATCTCCCACTCATTTTTGTCAAAAGACAAAATTATAACAGTTTAAAGATCTCAACTGGATTTTTTATTTTAGAACCAGACAGCATTTTATTTCATAAAACAGAATAAGTACTGCAATGAGCCATAGAGAAAGACTTAGGTTTATAGACAGGGTCTGAAAAACACAGAAAAAAGAAAGGGAAAATGAATTGGTTATTTCAAAGTTTGCTTTGTAAAGCAGAGGCATGGAGCTAGAACTAGTTAAAAAAAAACTGATACAGGTTACAAGTTACTTTAGTTTACTTTTTTTTTTCTTTTTTGCTCAAATTATTAAAGGCTGAGGGAGCTTCATCTTTATGCCAATTGAAACTGGCCTGTTTGGGAATCACTTTAATCTTGATTCCTCCAAAGGTGAAATAAACAGCTTAATTTCAGCTTGATGACATGGAACTTTAGTGGGAATGACTCCATTTTGATTTTTAGCCTTATCTTTGGGGACTAGTGCAGAAGCTTAGTCCAAAGCAGTGGGCTTCTATAATTTTAACAATTTCTACATCTGCTCACAATCCAGGATGTTTCCTGATGTACAGTACCCTCCGTCACATTGGGATGTGGCTTTTCATGATATATATATATACACATATATATACACACACACGTACACACACATGTTGTCGTTGTTGTTAGGTGCTATTGAGTTGGTGTCTGACTCATAGCAACCCTGTGTACAGCAGGCGAAACACTATTGTCAGTGCTTCTCTGCTCTTCATAGGGTTTTCAATGGCTGATTTTTTTTTTTTTTTTGTCTTTTGGGGGCAAGGGGAGTGAGTTGGTGGGTCCTTCTCCCAAGCACTTGATGTTCCCAGGTGGTCTCCCATCCAAGTACTAACCAGGTCAGACCCTGCTTAGTGTCCAAGATCTGATAGATTGAATGCCATAGTGGTATGGCTGCAGGCATATATCTATATCTATCTAGATAGATAGATAGGTAGATAGATAGATAGATATAGATATATACACACATACATACATATATAATAAAACAATGATCCGCCCCCATGCTCATACATGTAATACAAAACAATAATGGTGTAAAAATAGGACAACCATAGTTTAAATTCAGAAAAAGGAAAAATGGGAAACACATAGCAATTATTGGTCCACAGCAATGGCAGAATTCTGTGGAGTAATTATGTACACCTACTGCCCTGGTGACAGACCTGGTGACAGTAATTCCTTGGCTGGGCCTTTTTTCTGCTCTCTAAGAGGATTACCATTGTATTTTGTGGGCCCAATCTTTGCCCTCTGAATAAAGTAGCCTCTCTCCTTATCTACAAAAGATAGTTCCAAGACCCCTAGTGGATGTGTGAAACTGCCACTAATAACAAACCTTATTGTTGTTGTTGTTAGGTGGCGTTGAGTAGGTGTTAGACTCATAGCGACCCTACGTACAACAGGTGAAACACTACTGACAGTGCTTCTTTGCTTTTATTCGTAGAGTTTTCAATGGTGGATTGATTTTTGGGAGTGGGTTGCTAGGTCCTTCTCCAAAGGCTACAGTATCTGGTGTTCCCAGGCAGTCTCCCATCCAAGTACTAACCAGGCCCGACCTTGTTTAGCTTCTGAGATCTGATGGGATCAGATACTATAGTGCTATGGCTGCAGGCATAATACCAAACCTTATATACCGTTTTTTGCTATACATACATACCTACAATGAAGTTTAATTTGTAAATTAGGCACATTAAGATATTAACAACAGTAATACCTGTTGCTATAGTGCATGCCTATAATCCCAGCAACTAGGGAGGCTAAGGCAGGAAGATCATAAATTCAAGGTCAGTAGCAGGCTGCACAATTTAATGAGACCCTGTCTCAAAATAAAAAATAAAAAAGAGGCTGAGGGTGCTGTTCAGTGGTGGAGTGCTTGCCTAGCACATGTGAAGCCCTGGGTTCAACCCCCAGTACTGAATAAAAAGAAAAGAAAAGATTGCAAATAAAGAAGCAAGAAGCATTCCACTATACTAATAGGGTAGCAGCCATCAACAATTAAGCCTATAGACTGGGCAGTCTCCAGGATCTCTTTAATGGTGCCAGAGAGTACTGTAACTAAGGGCAGGTGCTACATCTGTTGGGCAATGTTGACAATCTCATCCCAAGTGATATTTTCACTGTGTTTACTTCTTTTCTGTTTCTTTGTTTCTTGTTGGTTCCTTGAGGGCTTTCATGATCAGGGCAGAAGCAGCTAGTACCACTTAAATCTGGGCATGTTCTGCATGGTCAGTTTCACTGTAATCCTCCTACTCTCTAGTTATCAGTTGCTTTGGTGATGTCATCTGCAATCTTTTTTGGAGACAGACCCAGGAAGTCTATCTTGGAGGCCATGGCAGATGTGACATCAACTTTGCCACATCTCAGGTATATGTCTTTGATCTCATTGGGATCAAATTTGGGTGGCATGGTAGAGGTAACTGGTGTTGGATGAACCCAAATTCAGAACAGCCTGAAGAAAGTTGTATCTTGGCTTCCTCTGAGTCAAAATTTGAAAAGTCAATTAATTTTTAACATCTACTTTTTAATGGCACTAGCCTTGAAATGACTGTCTTAATGACCTGAATGACTGTCTTAAGTGAGAAGAAAACTTTACTAATATTATATTACTTGGGCTTATCTTTGTTTTCTGTTGGTTTTTGCTTGTCTTTACTGAAAAGTCTTAATGGGATTTGAGAATATCTAGACCAAATCTTTTGTACAGGGATATATAAAAGTTGGTTTTTCTTCAACATAGCGAAGGTCCTAAATTTCTGGACTTTCTGTTCCCTTTTTACTTTAACTTCAAATTTGACTAGCAATAACTTATTGAAAGAACAAGAAGTAGCTATATACTCAAGTTAGTTATTTCTAGATACTCCCCCTGGAGCTATAATGTAGAGAGGGAGGTTTACTGCCTTTCTGGTTGTTGTAGGCAACAATTTTACTAAATATTTTGATATAGCAAGGACTTCTCTTGCTAGACCACTTATTCCTCTGCCTAACCTGTAAGAGGATATCATATATTTCTAGGTTTTACTTTTAACAGTGAAGAAAACCAAACCTGGATGGCCCAGGAGGCTTCTTATTCTCCTCTTTTCAGATGCATAGGAAGAAGTTAGTTAGACTTGTCTGGATTGACTCAAGAGAATTGCACAAATCTTAAGCTCTTTTTTTTTTTTTTGTACTGTGCAAAACATTAAGTCCCAGCCTAGACCTACTGAATCAAAACCATAATGTATTAAAACTTTCTAGTAATTCTTGCACATTAAAAATTGAGAAGCATCTAGCAAATGTCAGCACCAATACAGTAGGAATTCTATTCACTGAATTCTTATTTAATAAGGCCATTTCCCAGTCCAGGAATCTCCCATTGTTACAGTTAATTAGATTGTGTCTGCTCTCTCACAGCTTCTGTACAAATATGCAAAGGAAGTCATCCTGTTGTCCCTTTCCTGATACATGTTCTACTCTATGCCCACTTCTACTCTATGTCTCAGCCCCAATTCACATTGCCATAGAAGGAAAAAGAACATAGATAATTGTATATATTCTACTATTTTCTGGGCACTTATACTATACTTATTACACTCATTGCAAGTACTGCAAAACATCTATTCTACAGTCATCTAGTGTGTTTTCTAGCCTAGACCCAGAATCAGCCACTCATCAAGAAGCCCTATTCCTTTTAGTGGAAAATGATAGTTATAAATAATAATCTGAGTGCTAAAAATGCTCTTACTATTATATTAGCCATTTTGGTGTCTTTCCATAGGACAGAACTAGGGATATACGAACATATTTTAAGGGTAAAATAACTAATGTGTTCATATTGATATTTCAATGCCAACTTAGGTGGTTTTAACTAACCTCTTCCATATTATGTCTGAGAATCCTTATTTCCACATCGAGAATCCTGGTTTACAAGTATATAAGGAATTATAGAATCAGAATATCCCATAATTATTCATTTTATTCATTCTACATCATATATCCAACAGCCTCAGATTAACAGTACTAATATTACTACCCCCCAGATTGGGTCTCACCATGTTGCCCAGGCTGGTTTCACACTCCTGGGTCAAAGGGATCCTCCCACCTCAGCTTCCTGAGTACCTGGGACTACAGATGTACAACACCACACCGAGCTGCTCATTTTTTATAATTGTATTTTAGATATATTATGAGCACATACAGTTATTATGAGCTATACTTTCTTCCTTTGTTGTTATTGTTGTTGCTTTATTGAGATAGGGTCTTGTTGTGTCTACCAGGCTGACCTTGAATTTGTGAATCTCCTGCCTCAAGTTTCCTGAGTACTAGGATTATAGGTGTGCATCACCATGCCCACTACTTTCTTCCTTTTAATCCTCATTTATTCTTAGTTCTCCATATGTTGTTGTTGTTGTTAGGTGCTGTCGAGTCAGTATCCAACTCATAGTGACCCTATGTACAACAGGTGAAACACTATTGTCAGTGCTTCTCTACTGTTCATAGGGTTTTCAATGGCTGATTGTTTTTTGGGAGTGGGTTGCCAGGTCCTTCTCCCAGTTCTCCATATAATACATACTAAATGCTTACTATCAGTTCTTTTATCTGTAGCTCTCTAACCATTCTGGTTGTCTGAAACTAGTTCTTTTATAGTTTTGCAGGAACCACTCTGGGAAACTATGTTCTTGCATGCTCTTGGATGTTGATAATAGCTTGTGACTTTTATGTTTGAAAATCAGTTTAGTTAGATATGAAAATCTTAAGTGTGGTACTCCATTTTCTTGTGGCATAAACCATTGCTGAAAAATACCTAATGAGAGTCTACTTTTCCTTTCTCTTTAAGTCATTTACTCTCTTTGCCTAGATGTCTCCAATATTTTTCTCTAAAGTCTATTAGTTTTACCTGCCTACATGTCTGTGTTGGTCATTCTGGGCTAATAGCTCAGAAACGCACATTCACACTATGTTCTTTCAATATGTAGTTTGAATTTTCCCCCAATTCTTCTTTAGTTATTATTATCCATACTTGTTCTATTTTTTGGGGGGGAGGGTTCTTTCTCTTTTTCTTTCTTTCAACTTTTTTTTCATGTTTTTTGAGGTATGGTCTCACTATATAGCCCAGGCTGACCTCAAATTCATGATCTTCCTGTCTGCCTCCTGAGTGCTGGGATTATAAATGTGCACCACCACACCCAGCTCTTTTGGTTTCTTTCTTCAGAAACGACAATTATCTATATGTTAGATTTTCTTTGCCTGTCCTCAGTATCAGTCACTTTTCTTTAAAACCTTTTTATTGTTTTCACATATTTCTTATTTTCAAAGTTCTCCTTTTTCCTATTTCTCTTAAGGTATCATATGTTGTATTTATTTACTCTTAGTTTACTTCTAGTTTAGTCTTTGATTCTGAAATAATATTTTTAATTCTTTCCTGAGTCCTGCCACTCATTCTGAGTGTTTATAATTCTTCTTATGATGCTCTTTAATGTCCTGTATCTTTTTTCTTTCTGAGGTGTAATCTTGCTATGTAGCCCAGGCTGCATCAAGTTCATGATTCTCCTCCCTTAGACTACCAAGTGCTGGGATTACAGATGTAATCCACTACACCTGGCCTATTTCATCTTCTGATCAGTTTGACTAATCTGAAAAGTGTATTTAGGCTTTAAAAAAGTATATCATTCTTTTCGCCAGGCACAGTGGCACAGGCCTGTAATCCCAGCAACTCAGGAGGCAGAGGCAGGAGGATCACAAGTTGGACACCAGAGGCAGTCTGCGTGATTTAGCGAGACCCTGTCTCAAAAAGTAAAAAAAAAAATGAGCTGGGGATGGTACAGCTCGGTGGTACAGCACTTGCAGAACATGTTAGCACAAGGTCCTGGGTTCAACTCCCAGTTCCAAAAAAAAAAAAAAGGTTTATCATTCTTTTCAATTTAACTAGTGATTACTTTCTCTTTTCTAACATTCACTATTAAGCACCTTTTCTCTAGTTTTCAATGAGAATAAGTTTGTTATTTCCCTCCATCATCATGTTTTCATCCTTGCCATGTCTTCATTGCATCTCAGTAAATGAAAGATTTTAGAATGCTTTTACTTCCATACCTTTCGCTCCCACTTGAGACCTTTAGAACATACTGACTACTGTCCCCTCTACCCCTACCTAATTCCTAAGTTTTATTGAAATTAATGGAACTTTTTATTCCATTTCAGTAAGGTTTTCTTTGCAGTGTGCCTCTTCTATTTTAGGAATCCTTAATTTAACACTTGTGTTGTAATTCCCAGTTACGTTGTCATTATTCATTTGCACTGCTATGCATATTTTTCACTTACACTGCTTACCACAAATTCCGCTTCTTTGTACTTTCCCTGTCTTGATATGAAGTCTATGTTCTGATTATTTTATTGTTTGGTAGCATTTACTCTTAAGTGATGCCTAAGATGCTGTACATGAGTAGCATGTTTATGAATCTTTGCATATTCACAAATCTCTATCACCTTGACAGTTGTGCTACTTTTTTTCCTCAGTGACCTATACATATTATTCCACAGTTTTCTAGCTTCCAGGATTTCAGATGAGAAGCCCAATACCAAAGATTCATAGTCTCTCTCTCTCCCCTTTCTCTCTCTCCCTTTTCTTTCTCTCCTGTCCCCGCTCCATGTGTGCATGCACATGTGTGTATTCTTTCCCAACAGTCCTCCTCCTTCTGTCTAAGTAACTTGTTCTTTCCATCTGGATGTTTTTAAGATGTCCTCTTTATAGGAATTTACCTTTTCTCATTGATCCTACCTAGAACTCAGGGTCCCTTTCATCTACAAATGCAAGTCTATATTTTAAGTCAGGGAAAATTTCTGTGATTATTTGTTTAATTATTACCTGTGTTATCTGTTCCTTTTTTCTTCTGCAATTTCAGATAATAATATATTAGGTCTTGGATTTATCTTCTAGATAACTTGTCTTTTTCATCATAATTTCTGTCTCTGTAGATGTTTGCTTTGTGTTTTAAGATACCTTTTCCACATCTTAGCCCACTAAGCAAGATTCAATAATTCACCCTCAATATACTGATGAAATTTCTGTTTTATAAATCATTATTTTCATAGTACATGTATATGAACATGGTACGGCTATTTTATCTATATAGAAGCAGTAAGTGGAAACAAATGTTCATTGTCAGGAAAGTGGATAAGCGAAGTTTGGTTTATTTGTCCAATAGAATACTACTCAGCATTAAAATTGCAAGAACTATAGATACATGCAACAATATGAATAAATCTCAGGAATATACTGAGTGAAAGAAGCCAGACACTAAAAAATACATATAGTAAGAGTCCGTCTACATGAAGCTCTAAATCAGACAAACTAATTTTTGCTGATATAAAATCAGAGTTGCCTGGGGAGGGAGCACTAGAGAATGTGGGAAATTTACTGGGATGTGCGACAAGGTGATAGAAATGTTCTTTATGTTGGTAGGAGTATAGGTTACATTGGTATATGGATTTGTCAAAATTCAACAAGCTATATACTTAAGAGGCTGGGATTTAGCTCAGTGGGTAGAGCACTGCGCTGCAGTCTCTGAGGACCTGAGTTCAATTCCCAGCACTGCAAAAATGGGAGAAGAACCTGGCAATCCACTCCCAAGGCAATCCCGAAACAGTCAGCCATTGAAAACCCTATGAGGGTCGCTATGAGTCGGATACCGACACGACGGCACCTAACAACAACAACATATACTTAAGACCTATATATTTCATGAATATAATACCTCAAATTGAAAAAGGAAAAAAAATCATGCTTTTTGTTCCATAGTCTTGTATGTATGTGTTGAATTTAGTCTTAAGTGCTTATATTGTAAATTATATTATAAATATTATATTGCAAATATAATATTATATTGTAAATATGTATATTTAATATATATTGTAAATGTTGTTGTTGTTGTTAGGTGCCGTCAAGTCGGTATCCGACTCATAGCGACCCTCATAGGGTTTTCAATGGCTGATTGCTTCAGGATTGCCTTGGGAGTGGATTGCCAGGCCCTTCTCCCATTTTTGCGGTGCTGGGAATTGAACTCGGGGCCTCAGAGACTGCAGCGCAGTGCTCTACCCACTGAGCTAAATCCCAGCCCCATATATTGTAAATATATATATTGTAAACATTATATTGTAAATATTTATTTATGGTTTATATTGTCTTCTGTCTTTCCTCAAAGCTTTATTAGAAGACACTTGTTCTCAGTGTTTTACCTGTTCTTTGTGGCTGGGGCCTCAAAATACATTTCCATTTCCTTTGCCTATTTGTCAGAGCTGTGATCTGACTGCGGGAGAACCTTAAGTACAGTGTCATGGGAAGTGGGAGTCACAGCAGTTCCTGTCGGGTGGAAGTTTTCAGTACCCTGTTGATCTACCTGGAAATAGCTTCTCTGCTTCTCAGTTTCAAAGCTAGTGATCTTCCAGCCACAAATGAAGAGAAGTTTTAGCACAGCTATTTTGCTTCATCAGAGATACGCTGGTGTCAGGAAGACTAGCAGGTCCACGGAGGACTAGTGCAAGAGCAAGTCTCATCTGTCACTAGGAAGTCTGTGGATCTTCACAGGCTACCCTCACTCCATGGTCTCCCTTCCTTTCTTTCTGTAGCCTCACTATAACTTGAAGCTTCATTCATACCATCTAATGCTCACTGTGTGTATCTGATGGTTGCCATATATTCATGTTTCCATGGTGTCATAAAGTCAAACTGCAAATGGGAGAAGAAGGTGAATATATAGGTGAAGATATATGATAGACTCCTGGGCATGGTGGTACATACCTGTAATCCTAACATTCAGGAGTCTGAGGCAGGAGGATCAAGGGTTCCAGGCCACCCAGGGCTACATAGTGAGTCTGTCTTAAAGTAAAAAGATGTTTTTTGTTAAACCAAATAAAAATATAGTTGGGAGCTGGGCACCGTAGTACACACCTATAATCTCAGTGACTGGACAGGTAGAGGCAAGAAGATAGCAAGTTCAAGTCCAGAGGCAGTCTGTGGAACTTAGTGAGACTCTGTCTCAAAATAAAAAGTAAAAAGGGCTGGGAGTGCAGCTTAGTAGTAAAGTGCTTACAAAGCATGTGTGAGGCCCTGAGTTCAATCTCCCAGTGTGCCAAATATATAACTCTCTGTCTCTCTCTCTGTCTCTGTCTGTTTCTCTCTCTCTCTCTCTACATATATATATATATATATGCATATAGATATAGATATATGCATATAGATATAGATATAGATATAATTAAGTAAATAAGAGGCCTATAAAATCCTAGCACCACTAAGTTTGTTGTTATTTCTGTTTGAATCTCCCTTCTGTAGGTTTGGCAATAAAATCAAAGAGTACAACAAATTCAAGGATGGAGTAGGAACTACTGGCAATAAAGTGGAAAGGATCTTCCAAATTTGCTATCAACTGTTGTATCAACCAGAACCAGGTAGTGAAATTGGGTTGTAAACCAATATCTCAGAGGATCAGGAGGACAAGAAGGAACAGGTGAGTTAAGACAATAAATAGAAGGACTATCCTAGGTAAAAACGTGGTCTAATAATAGAGACCCTCAGACTATGCTAATGAAATAACACCTGGAGATGTTCCTGCTTCTGTCCAGGTAGAGAAAGGCAGATAGGGCATGTTGTTCAAGACAGTAAACTAGATAATTTATAAAATCATATCTTTGAGCCAATGAGAGAGCTGAGGTCTCAGAGCAAACAATGAGCCTAAAATCTAAAGAAAGACATGCTTCTAAAAAGATAGGATGCAAGCAAAGGCTTATCTATGGTGGATCATGGGAGAGGATATGGAACAGCCAGACAGAAAGGAAAGGGGCCAGGTAAATTCTTAAATAAATTGCTGTGTTAGTCGCAGTGGCTGTAATCCTAGCATTCAGCAGTCTGAGGCAGCAGGATCAAGGGTTGGAGTAGGAACTAATGGCAATAAAGTGGAAAGGACCTTCCAAATTTGCTATCAACTGTTGTATCAACCAGAACCAGGTAGTGAAATTACTGCCTGTAATCCCAGCAGCTTGGGAGGCGGAGGTGGGAGGATGGTAAGTTTGAGACCAGAGGCAGTCTGCATAATTTAGCAAGACCCTGTCTCAAAAAGTTAAAAAATGGGCTGGGGGTGCAGCTCAGTGGTCCAGCACTTGCAAAGCATGCAAGCATGAGGCCATGGGTTCAATCCTTAGTACTGCCAAAAAAAAAGAAAAAAAGAAAAAAATTGCCGTGTTAGTTAGCTTTCCACCACTGTGACAAAATACCTGAGAAAATTAACCTCGAAGGGGGGAAAGGTTAGCTGAGCATGGTGGTGCATACCTATAAACCTTGCACTTAGGAGGCTGGGTCAGTCAGATTGTGGGCTTGAGGCCAGCCTGGTGTATATAGTGAATTCAAGGCTAGCCTGGGCTACACAGGAAGATTATGTCCCAAAAACACAAACAAACAATAAATAAACAAATAACAAAAAATAAAAGGAGGAAAGATTTACTTTGGTTCATGGTTTCAGAGGTTTCAGTCCATGGTTATGTAGCTCAGATGCCTTGGGCGTCTTGAGGCACCAGGGAAGAAGCACACATTAGAGGAAAACTGTTCATCTCATGGCAGCTGAGAGAGAGAGAAGGGGATAGGGAAGGGGCTGAGGTCACAATATACCCTTCAAGGGCACACCCCTAATGATATAACGTCTTTCCATTATAACCTGCCTGCTAGTGTTTCAGTGGGGCTGGGATTTAGCTCAGTTGGTAGAGCGCTGCGCTGCAGTCTCTGAGGACCCAAGTTCAATTCCCAGCACCACAGAAATGGAAGAAGGGCCTGACAATCCACTCCCAAGGCAATTCCGAAACAGTCAGCCATTGAAAACCCTATGAGGGTCTCTATGAGTTGGTTACCAACTCGACGGCACCTAACAACAACAACAAGTAGTTTCAGTAGTCCATAGGCTGGTGACTAAAGCTTTGTCACGTGGCCTTTGAGGGACTTTTCAGATCCAAACCATAACATTTGCTAAAAATGAGTGCCTGCTAGCATGTTTGTAGAATCCCATGGAAACCACAATCATAACACTGGGCTCTGCCCCATGGACCTCCCTTGGGCATCCAGCAAAAAGACTGGGGACAGAATGAAAGGTAAGAGAAAATCTGCTGGGGTGGCAGGGTAGGTACAGGCCTGGAGGAGAGGAATAGAAAATTAAGAAGCAGCCCAAACTGTATTCTCATAAGGAACAACAGACTTAAGTTGATGAAATGAGGCAGCAAACCCTGTTCTTTCCCAAGAGACAGGTGGAGACCCATTATATCTGGAGAAATAGGAAAAGGAAAAAGCTCTTTTACCCTTGAGGGAGGGACTGGAAACTATCTTGGGTCCAAACCCTTAGAGGCCATATCCTGGGGGAGGGAGAGCCAGGATCACAGAAAAACTCCCATTCAAGACCCAAGGATACAGAGCCTTCCCAAGATTGAATTTGTTCCTTCCTCCCTTGCTCCTGCACCCAACTAGTCCAGCAAGCACCAAGTAACAAACAGTTTACTGCTGGGAGATGGGCACGAATTTGGAGAGAAACCATCTCTGAGTCCTAGGAGCACAGAAAACTCAAAGCCAAAAGTGGAAGAGCAGAATTGAGAAAATAAGCCAGCCCCATGCTAAACACAAAACAACTCTAAAGGAATTTGGAAGAGATGATACAGTGAAAGTAACCATAACAACAACAAAACTCAAGCCAAACTCAACTCCTGGATAGACTAACTCAACCTCACATACCAGTAGCCTAGGAGAAGAAACGTACTCATTTTCATATAAATAATTTTACCTCCATCTTGCCTATACATACTTAAGTTCAAGCATCCCATCACTAATTATGAGAAACACACATACACACACACACACACACACACACGCATGCACACACACCCACTATCAAGAGATAAAGAAACGTAGAGCTATCAGAACTATTAGACAGGGAATTTAAGAAAAGTGTGATTAAAATGTTAAAGCTTCAATATAAAATGTAGACATGAACAGGTGAGTTAAAACAGAAGTGTTAACTAAAAGAAAACATAAACAGGAAAAACTAAAGACAAAAAGACATCTTAAGAGAGATGCATTGTTGTTGTTAGGTGCCATCGATTCAAGTCTGACTCATAGTGACCCTCATAGGGTTTTCAGTGGCAGACTGTTTTGGGATTGCCTTGGGAGTGGGTTGCCACGTCCTTCTCCCAAGAGAGACGCATACCCTCAGTGAACCCATGCGTAGACTCAACATGGCCAAAAAATCAATCAGGAAACTTAAAAATAGGTCAAAAAATTCAAACTAAGAACAAAAGGATGAAAAAAAAGAACAAAAGGATGAAAAAGGTAAGGTGGAAGAGAGAGACCCTTCAAGGACTGTGGGAACAAGATGTTCCAACTTACATGTAATTGAGAGCTCGGCTTGTAGGTGCACACCTGTAATCCTAGCACAGGCTGAGGCAGGAGGATTGTGAGTTACAGGCCATCATGGGTTATATAATAAGATCCTGTGTCCAAAAAAATATACCTCCACTAAAAAACAACATACATGTAATATTAATAGTTGTAGTCAAGTAGAACAAAATATAGAAAAATGTGTATACACATCAACTGTGTTTACATTTAAAATTGCAATACTCGATATGTACTGATAACAAAAGGTGAATACAAATCATGTTTGACTTCTGCAATTACAAGAAATCAAACTACACGTTGCTACCATAATTCAATTCATCTTCTAAATGTAATACTTAGGTAATAGCTCTTAAAATGTGCATATGTTTTTGGCACCCCCAGTATCTGAGGCAGCTAACTTTATAATGAGAAAAAGTTTATTGTAGCTCACAGATTTGTAAGTTTAAGGGCATGGCATGGTAAATGTTGGATGGCAACTCCAAAAGTATGTCAGAGCAAATGCTCACATCTAGAGCCAGGAAGCAGAGAGAAGATGGGAGGGGCCAGGCTTGCTACTTTTACAACAGTCTTCTCTCAAGAACTCAATGGTCACATGAGAACTGCTAACAGATTGCACATGAACTACCTCACACCACCAGATATCTAAGGACCTCCCACTAGAGAACCTCCTGTCTCAAAGGTTCTACCACCTTCCAACAAGACCCTTGCCCTCCCACCCCGCCCTAGGACCATAGCTTTAATGACAATGGACTCTTAGGATACATTAAAAGCTCACCCAAACCACAGAAGAATCCAACAAAGAAAAAAAGAGAAAGAATACAGGAGAAAAAACACTTGAAGAGATAATAGCAAAGCCGGGAGTGAAACACATTTGTAAACCCAATAGTTGGGAGACTGAGACAGGAGAATTGCAAGTTTGAGGCCAGCTCAGTGGTGAAGCATTTGTGTGAGGCCTTGGGTTCAACAACCTAGTACTGCTAAAAAAAAAAAAAAAAAAAAGTGAAAACTATTCTAACATATTTCTGTTCATTGCTTGTATAGAGATATCTTGGACTTCAGACAAATGAACTCATGAACAAGGAACTTCTGAACAATCTTTTGGAAACTAACCTATTTTAAGAAAAATTTATTAACTAGCATATACTTTGTACCTAGTAGTATGTTTTTACTGTTGAGTAAAATCTGACTTGAGTCAGATCTGACTCATAGTGATGCTATGTACAACAGAACAAAACACTACCCAACACTGCCATGCACACAATCTTTTTGTATTTGAGCCCAATGATGCAGCTACTATGTTTCTTCTCATTTTGAGTTGTTGCACATCAGCAAATGGAGGTCCCAGGAGGGGCTTTACTCCATTACCATCATTAAGGTCAACTCTACTTTGAGGAGGCAACTCTTGCCCAGTCATTTCTTGAATGCCTTTCAGCCTGGGGGGCTCATTGTCCAGCACTGTATTTGACGGTGCTTCTCTACTATTCGTAGGGTTTTCAATAACTAATTATTTTGGGAGTGGGCTGCCAGGTCTTTCTCTGTAATCTGTTTTAGTCGGGTGACTCAGCTGAAACCTGTTCACTGTGGGTGGCCCTGCTGGCATGTGAAATACCTGTGTGATACCTTACAGCATCACAGCAACACACAAGGGCATGGCATGGTAAATGTTGGATGGTAAAGGCAAAAGTATGTCAAGCTGACAGCATGACAAGCTGACAGACATGTGGACATGTGGAGGCCTAGCTGTATACCTAATACATAATAGGTATCCAGGAATATATTTTTTGTTTTGTTTTCTAATAACATTACCAACTCGTACCTACACCTTCCCATCTTTTTTATTGATATTTTTCTTAGACACCCTATCTGTTGGGCTGAGAATATAACTCAGTGTGAGTGTTTGCTTAGCAAGGACGAAGCCCTGGGTTGGATCCCCAGCATAAATAAATAAACAAACAAATAAATAAAATTTAAAAATTGGAAAAATGCTTAGAAAAAGAATCCTAAGGGATAGGGATCACACACAAAAGGAAAGTAATTTTGCCAAGTTCTCTTTTAAATTGCAAGACTAGGATTTGGGCCTAGGTAGTTTGGATCCATGGGCCTGCAGCTGCATCACTGTGGCATCCAATCCCATCGATTTCAGAAGCTAAGCAGGGTGGGGCCTGGTTAGTACTTGAACGGGAGTAACCGCCTGGGAACACCAGCTACTGTAGGCTTGGGAGAAGGATCCAGCAACCCACTCCCAAAAATCAATCCGCCATTGAAAACCCTATGAATAGCAGAGAATCACTAACAATAGTGTTTCACCTTTGTACCTAGGGTTGCTATGAGTCAGACACCAACTCAGCGGCACCTAATAACAAGTATGGATTCACAAGTCAAGCAATCAATCAGAGCCCTCTGTGATATATTTTTTCAGTACTGGGGGCCTGAACCCAGAGCCTCACACATACTAGGCAAGCACTGAGCTGAAATCCCAACCCCTTTTTTATTTTTTATTTTGAGACAGGGTATCACTAAATTGTGCAAGCTGCCTCTGGCCTCAAACTCGTGGTCCACCTCCCTCAGTCTCCGAAATCCTTGGGATTACAGGTGTGTGCCATGGCACCTGGTTATTTTTAAAAAGTACCATTTAGTCTCTTCTTTGCAGTATTTATACCTTTTATTTATTTTTTCTTATTTAATTTTCTTTAACTTGGGCACCCTGAAAAATGTTAAACAGCTGCTGCTATATCTCCTCTTGTCATAATGGAAATTTCTCTGCCCTTTCACTGTAATTTGTGATGTAGCTGTTATTCTCTGGTGATTATCTTGGTCCAGTTAAAGAAACGGTTCTTCTTTCTTCCTCTTCCTTCTATGTCTCCATGTAGCCCAGGCTGGCCTCAAACTTTCGATCCTTCTGCCTCAGCCTCCCAAGTACTGGGATTACAAGTGTGTGCCACCACACTGGCTTTGATAAAAATCTTACTAGTCAATTTTGTCTTTGTAACAAAATAATAGTTAGAATGGAAGTGTTTCCCTTATTTTGGGGGTACTGCTAACAGAATTATGCTACCCTTGTGGAATAAACTGGGATAAACTGGGACAGTTTCTCCCTTTGGAGGGATTTGTTGTCTCCCTAAAATGCTGCCAAGTTTGGGCACCCTATCTTTCTCCTGTTTATTCCTTCCAGAGGTGCCCCTACAGTAACTACAGTCACGTGACTGGAGGATTTCTCACACTGCCCTCAAGGTTCTTCATAAAGTGGGCTCACACTACTGATCTCCAACAAAGCCCGTGTATATTGTTCAACTTTCTCACTTCTTGCACATGCCAAAGACTTTCCTATTTCCAAGAGTTTGATAATTTCATACCATTTCTCTTGCTTGTTATATCCTGTTTAGGTTGGGTGGGAGGTATGGTATGGCCCAACAGAACCAACATTTGATGCAGAGACTCTACAGCTGCTTGACACTTCTCATTTTACTTAGCCATCAAAATCCTAGTAAGTCGTATTTTTATTTTGTAGACGAGAAAAGAAACTATACATTAACAAGTAGAGATACCCGAATTTAAAACTAGGAGTGCTTGATTCTAATGACTGCTGCTTCCACTACGATGTAAGTCTCATCTCCTCCACTGTGTTCCCCAGCTAAGTCTCTCACGTTGACCTGTATGTCTTCTGTACTCCATTAACAATTACAGACTGTACTGCGCAATTTTACATTTATATTGTTGTGTTTTTCTGTTTTCATCTGTGCAATTCTTGTTTGGCACAGAGTAGTGATTAACTAAAAACTCTCAGTGCCTTTTTTATCAGCTCCTCATTTGGCTATCAATAGTGGAGGAAAAAAGGAAAAGCTGTCTGAAGAGAAAGAATTTTAATTGTATTAGGTGTATACTGTATTGCAAAAAAAAAAAAAAAAAGCAAAAAATTTCTTTCAAAATAAGTTTAACTTTGTGTGGTCTCCCAGGGGCTATTTGACAACCCTTGCAAAATTCGTATCTGAAAAATGAAGATACTTAGTACTTGTGAATATTGATCAATTCCTCACCCAAGCACATCAAAGAAAGGGGATGATGGAAATCGCACCAACAGCACTGACGTCCTAACATAGAAAGCTGTACAGAGGAAGAAACAGTCCCTCCCAGCTGCAGGCGCGAACCGAGTCTTCCCCCTAGCCGCCTCAGTCCGATGGAACATTCCGTGAGAAAGCTTTGAGAGAGCGCCCACTCGGAGTCACGTGGAGCCGGAGCGTACTCACCAAGCCTTGCGGAATGACGCTGGGCTCGGGTTGCCAAGGGGCGGGGCAAGGCGCGCGGAAGGGGCGGGGCTAAGGAAGCCGGCTGGGGAGGCGGGGCGGGCGGAATGGAGGGGCGGGCGTAGAGGGGCGCGCGGGTGGGGAGGGCCCAGCGTATTATGGGATGCGGCGGTGGAATGGCGCTGGGCGCGTGATTTTGAACAAACCCGGGTCTGTGTCTCGGAGGCGCCGCCGCCGCCGCGGCTGCTGGGAGCCCGGGGAGCGCGGCGCGAGAAGGAGGCGGCGGCGCCGCCGGCTTTGGTGAGTGTCAGCTCCAGAGATGGGGGCTTAGAGACGGGCGGGCGGGAAGGGGCGCCGGCCTCCGCTGCCTGCGGCCGCGCGGGCGGAGAGCGCCGGACCGCTCCCTTCGTGGTGGGCCGTGGCTGGGAGCGGGAACCTGCCGGTAGGGACCGCAGGGGGCGGAGGATACTCGGGGCTCGGCCCCTTCCCGCCGGCAGCCGGGAGGGCGGCTGTCACTCGGCAGGGCCGGAGCCCTGCTGCCCCCTGCTCCGCGGCTTGGAGGAAGAGCCCCGCGGCTGTTGACAAGCACACGGCGTGGCCAGAGAAGCCGGCCGAGTCGGCCCCGGGCTTCTGGGAACCGGTTTTGCTGCTGTGTCATTTCATACCAGCCCCTCCTTTCGCTGCTGCCCGCCGCCGCGTTCTTCCTACGCCCCTTTGTATGGGCTCTTCTTGGTGTGTGTCCGTTTCCCTCGCGAAGCCCACCAGCCAAATGTCATAATGTTCCCGAGGTGCACGGGGGAATGGAGCGGGCTGGGACTTAGCTTGGCCAAGCAACGGTAAACAACCATCAGAGTGCGGGTGGACGGGGCTATGGGGGGGAAATAAAGTTCAAAGATGAAATTGGGAACACGTTATACTGCCAGTGTCTAGTGCGCTGCATATGAAAACGCGGCTTGGACTAGGTTGTACATAAAGCACTTGTTTAAGCCTGTACCTGCCGACTTTTATATGGAATCGTTATTCAAACAAGGTAGGAAAATGAATTGGCTTCCTCTACTTTGCCCTTCTCAGACTAACTTTTTAATAAGACAGTAGAGTGGCTCTATTCGTAACTTGAAATTCAGTTTGCTCATTTAAAATAGATCCTTAAGAGCTCATGTTGTAGGTGAATTTTTACAGAATTCAGCTTTTGAATGGGTAATTGTTAAGTCTATCTGAAATTAACAAAGATAACTAATTTTTAAAATGCTTGTCTTATCAGAAGCCGTGAAGCTTACGTTTTCTTATTTCTTAGATGATTAAAAAACACCTATGTTCTTTTTTAGTTACCTGTTAACTGAACGAGAGAAGCTGGTAGGGGTCGTCTTGTTCTAAAGCAAGCTGTTTATTTTCACTATTGAACAAATATATCAGTTGCAGATGGTTTTTTATTTTGTAACATACCCTAAAATCATTTGGCAAAGAATTTTAGCTTAGAGCTATATTTTCTGTATTTTGGAAGTTGGCCATTCATGAATGTTTCAACAATTGGATCAATACATTTAAATTGAGTGGCGCTTTGACATCCTAATGACAAATTGGAAGTCACAGTATTAGTGGACAGAAATGGCTACATAAAGTTAAGTGGAGAGAATAGTTCAAAACTTTATTTTTAAAAATTAAAAATAGTGACCATTTTATCTGCACAATGGTCAGTGCCTGTAATTTATAAAGGTGATAGAGCAGTCAGACATGCATATGGAATTAGCTCATACTGTCAAAGTAGTTCTGCAGGCAGAGTAGAATGTGAGAGTTGGTTGAGTGACAGTAAAGATCTCTATACTGTCTTTATCGTTTGAGATGGATACAGTGAACGAAACGCATTCCACTCTCTCACGTGCTTTTCTGAAAATGAAAGAGTTTGGGTTCTTCATTGTCCTTACGCCACTTTCCGCTTGGCTTTTGCTCTTCCTAACAAAAATATGCAGGACTTGGGACCCTGTAGGTAGTGCGACTCTTTGGCATACCTGCTGGGCGCGTGGGAGCCGGGTGTCGGGTACAGGGGTGAAAGGTCCTGGCATAGTATAGCCGGGGAGAACCTCTACCTCCAGTGCGCGTTTGAAGGTTGGCGGGGCCGGCGGGAGGCTTCCCCGGATATGTGGGTGTGCTCCGCTCCGGAGGGCGGGCCGGGGCGGGGAGGAGGAGGGGGGAGGCGACTGACGGCGGCGGCGGCGGCGGCGGCCGCCGGGGCTCGGCTGTCGGAGAAGCTGCTGAGCTGTGATGGTGATGACGAGGTGAAAATGGCGGATCTTTCGAAATACAATCCCGGCCCCTGACATACCAGAGGCGGCGGCAGCGGCGACGTCGCCACCTGGGCTCCCTCCTCGGCCCCCGGGTACCCTGTAGCACTCCGGTTCGGGCAAACTGGGAAAGGAAGCGGCTGGACAGACCTCCCTTGCACAGGCAAAACAAGCACTGGCCGGGCTCGAAATTGCACGGGACCTTCTGGAGCCCCCACCTTGGAGCCGGAGAGAGGAGAAAGCAGCAGCCGCTGGAGGTAGAGGAGGAGGGGGGGTACCCGAGGGCTTCTCTGTCGGAAGATCTCTTTATTTTGGGAGGTGCGGGTGGGTGGAGGAGGAATTGCGTTGTGGATCACGGAGGGACTTGTCCAGAGTGCAAAGAATCAGTAGCCTCGGAATGACATCAACATTATTCTTTGAGTATTAAGAAGGCTCTAGTTTGCTATTATACCTAAGGCTGCTGCTGAGGCCTAGAGGAACCGCTAGTACTTACCATGATTTCCTGATATAATATTTAAAATATCCACTTTGGTGGGTGTTGGTTTGATGGTGTTCAGCAGTTTATGGGGTTCTATGTTTCTTTAGGGAGGCAGAGCATTGGTATTTCCTTCTATATTTCAGGTCTGTGTTTGGCTATAGTCTATAACTTGTTGGGGTGTGGATCCTCACATTTTTTGAGCATATGGACCAGTTTTTCAGCTATCAAATTCTTTTTTTTTTATTTTAAATATCTCTGTCATACATAGAGTGGCGACTTTGCCCCCTGCTATGTGGCAAATAACAATTGAGATACTGTCAGTCATATTTTATACCCATGCTTTTCAGGGAAGTTCTCCCTGCCCCCTCCAATTTCGTGAATTCAGAGAGTAAAGTTATAGAAGATTTTGCAATCCTCCATACTCTAAGTGAAATTCAGCTCTAGGAGCTATTTTGGTCATGAGTTTTACCTTCATTGTTAGGAAGGAGAGTTGTGATGTCTTGATGCAAGCATTGGTTGTGAGTACAATAAGTTGGTAAAGATAAATTGAGACCTTTGTTACATTCTAAATGCTGGACTTCTTAGGTTCTTATTTGGAAAACTGAATGATTGACTATGATAGCCACAGTTTACTTCTGTTAGGCTAAAGGTTCATCTATGTTTTAGATTTGTGCTGCAGGATTCCTAAGCAGTCTCTTTGCATACAACAGTAATGTTCCTGAAAAGGTTACATATTAGTCAAATTTTTATACATTAATTTAGGGCCCTCTTTTTTCCATAGCTTTACTAGTAGAAAGGTTGGGTCATTGACATTGAGTGTTTGAAAATAAACAGAGAAGTTAGTATTTAAGAAAATCCCACTAGCAGTGTTTATGCTTAGAAGTAAATTTCTTTACTCAAATTGCCTACAAAGAGTGATATAGTTTGTCACACAATATCATACATTATATTGTGTATTTAGTAGGGAAATATTTTGTGTGAATTTGTATAGTTTGGACTTCTGGCTTTCTCTCACTGTAAGAGTGAAAGACCAAAAATAATTTGAAGAAGAAATACCCAAGAGGTACTTAGCAGATCTAGTTAATGATTAGTATTCATTAAGATTATAATTTGAAGCCAGGCGTGTTGGCACATACCTGTAATCCCAGCTACTTACAAGGCTGAGGCAGGAGGATATCGAGGTCAAGGCCAGAGGCAGCCTGTGCAATTTAGCAAGACCCTGTCTCAAAATAAAAAATAAAAATAGTGTCTAGGGGTGTGACTTAGTGGTGGAGCACTTTCCCAGCATGCATGAGGCCCTGGGTTCAACTTCTCAGTACCTCAAAAAAAAAAAAAAAATTACATATATATATATACACACACATACACACCTATATGTGTATATATATATATATATATATATATATATATATATATACACACATATAGGTGTATATAAAAGCAATCCCAAAGCAATCAGCCATTGAAAACCCTACGAGGGTCGCTATGATTTGGACCTGACTTGATGGCACCTAACAACAACAAATATACACACACACACACACACACACACACATACACACGTGTGTGTTTATGTTTTTATGTGTGTGTATATACATATGTATACACATATATACGTACATATATATCTGTGTGAAGATTGCATGCGTAGCTTAGTGGTAGAGTGCTTGCCCATCATGTATAAGGCCCAGGATTGGATGGCCAGCATCGAAAAAAATACACACACACACACACAAATTTGATCTTACATTAACCTGGAGGAATTTTATCTTTTTAGGCTTTGGGGTCTTTTTTTTTTATTTATAGCTTTTAGGTTGTAATAATTTGGACCATGCCAACCCAGGTTACTTAGAAGTAAGACTAAGAATTATTAAAATAGGGGGATTAAAATATTTTTTCATTGGTTTTCTTTATTTGATTTTTGAGACAGGGTCTTGCTCTGTAGCCCAGGTTGTCACCCTTTAACTCACAAACCTCCTGCCTCACATGCTAAGTGCTGAGATTAAAGGCTTGGGCAATTTTCTTTTAATTATCCAAAGGTATTGTCTTTTTGTGATTCTTTATGATTGTCTTTTGTGATGTTAAGGGACTGAAACAAGGGCCTCATGCATACTTTGCAAGCACTCTACCACTGAGCTGCCCCCAGCCCCTTCTTAATTTTTTTTTTTTTTTTAATCCTGAAATAGGTTCTTGTTATGTTACACAGATTGTCTCTGGCCTCAAATTTGCAGTCCTGCCTTCACCTCCCAAATTGCTGGGATTACACACATGGGCCACCGTGCAGGCTCTGATTGTGTTTAAAACCGGTTTGCAAATTGGTGTGGTAAAACAAATGTCTATTATAAGTATATAGAAAGGGATGAAGGAAGAGTTTTCCAGCTGGAGAAAGCCCCAATGTCCATTGTATTGGAGAGGAGCATAATACATTTTTGTTACTTTTTTTTTCAAACTCTATTACAGATTGAGCATCCCTGATCTGAAAATCTGAAATCCAAAATACTTCATTCAAAAAGTTTCAGGTTTGAGGGCATTTCAGATTTTTTGATTAGGATATGCTCAATGGTAAAGTCTATGCAAAGATTCCAAAATCTGAAGAACTTGGAAATCTGAAACACTTCTGGTTCTAAGCATTTTGGATAAGGAATATTCAAACTGTATCTGGTATCTTTTATGGGTCATATACACTGGTAGGGATAGGAAATAAAATAACTTCCATATCATTGCCTCAGGCAGCTTTCCACTTAAGAATCCTTGGTAGTGAAGTTAGAAGAATAGGTTGAGTGGAGACCTACTGCAGAAGGCTTTAAGAGTTTACAGAAAATTTTTGAGTGGGAGAATGAGAACCTCATAAATGCACCTAGGGAGATAAAAACAGTAACATGTATGTAGGATGTATTGTAGATGAGAGGAGATGGAGGTAAAGCTACCATGGTAGGCTCCAGGCTTTGGACATTTGGATATTGTTGGTTGCAGAGATACAGAGTCATTGAGAAGGAGTTATTTACATGTTATACGACAGATTAATATTTCTATGGAGAGATGTCAAAGATGAAAGATCTTAAGTCCTTGTGTTTGATAGAATATTGAATGTCATAAAAAATACAAAAATCAGAAGGAGGTGCCAATTTAGTTAGAGAAGAAGGTAAAGAGCTTTTGAGTTACAGTGTACCTCATCACTATCTTTATTGTGACTCAGCAAGTAAACTGAGGTTCAGAGATATTATTGCCTGAGGTTACATGATAAGCAACTAGGAGAGCCAGGATTTTCACTACATGTTAATCTTTTTGTTTGAGGCAGGATCTCCCTATATATCCCAGTCTGGCATCAAACTCCTGATCTTCCTGCCTTAGCCTCCTGATGTGCTAATCTTAAACAGGAATAATATACAGTTCCATTTTAAATAAGAAAACAATTGTAAATCCCCACTACAGGCCTAAATTATTAACATATTTAATTTTTAAATATGTAAAAATAGAAAACTAAATATAAAAGTCAATTTATATAAACTGTAAAACCAAAATAAATCAAATTTGCTGTGATAGATGATGTCTTGCTGAAACAAAATATTTCTTTGCATAGTGAGTATACTGTTGTTTGCTTTGGCATAGGTGTACAGTTTTCTATTTATTATTTGGTCCATGATGACTCAATTCCTAGACCATTTTTCCGTGTTTGAATGCTGCAGAGCTTTTCTTCTTAAATTATAGGTTAAGTGGTTTGGCTTTCTTTTCTCTCTCTCTCTCTCTCTCTCTCTCTCTCTCTCCCCCCCCTCCCTCCCTCTTCCTCTCCCTCTCCCTTTCCCTCTCTCTCTCCCTCTCCCTTTCCCTCCCTCCCTCCTATTTTGGCTGTACTGGGATATTGAACCCAGGGCTTTGCACATGCCCAGCAATTGCTCCACAACTGAACTACAACCTCTAGCCCTTTTTTACTTTCTGTTTTAAGACAGAGTCTTGCTAAATTGTGTAGGCTGCCTCTGACCTTGAACTTGAGATCCTCTTGCCTCAGCCTTCCAAGTCACTGAGATGATAGGAGGGTACCACAGCACCTGGCAGTGGTTTGGCTTTCACTTGGCATAGATGGCATTTACCTTATAAGTCTGTTCTGTGCCTTTTTTCTTTAGCCTGCCCTAATTATCACATCATTGATTTTGGGTATGGGATAGTTATCTAGATGATCCGAAATACACTTTAAAATATATTGTTGAGCCAGGCACTGTAGGGCACACCTGTGATCCCAGTGACTTGGTAAGCACAGGCAGGAGAATCGCAAGTTTAAGGCCAGAGGCAGTTTTCACAACTTAGTGAGACTTTGTCTCAGAATGAAAAATAAAAAGGAGCTTGGGGTGCAGCTCAGTGGCAGAGCACTTGCCTTGCATGCATAAGGCCCTAGATTTAACACCCAAGTACGACAAAAAAAGAAAAGAAGTGTGTGTATATACACACATATATCTCAAAATAAAAACACAAACCCTTTTTTTTTTTTTTTTTTTTGTGGTACTGGGGGTTGAACCCAGGGCCTCGCGCCTGCATGCTTTGCAAGTGCTGTACCACTGAGCTGCGCCCCCAGCCCATTTTTTTTTTTTACTTTTTGAGACAGGGTCTCACTAAGTTACGCAGACTACCTCTGGCCTCAAACTTGTGATCCTCCCGCCACCGCCTCCGGAGCTGCTGGGATTACAGGCGCGCGCCGCCACGCACCCAGCTAACACAAACCTTTTAAATCTTCATCAGAACTCACGGATTACAGTCCATTGTTCCTGTAGTTTGAGAAATGTAGTTCTGATCTGGTTTTTGAATTGTTGATATTTGATTTTAGAAATCAAAGCTAAACTCTAAATAGTTTGTATAGTTAAATAATTAGTGCTGGTGGTAAGTTTTAGGTACAAATGTAGTCCTTAAACACTCAGATTATTTCTTTGTAAATATCTCACAGGTTACTTTCTCATCTTTAATACAGTGAGAGGTCACTACTTCATATTATGTACAAAAGTGAAAACAGTTGTTCATCGAGATTGTTCAAAAGAACAGTATTTCCACAGTGGTAATATACTAAGAAACCCTCAAAAATGTAAAAGCATAAAGCCTCTGTCATTTTTATCTTACATATATATATTTTTTATATTTAATTTACTTCTTTTTCATTAATACTTTCCTAAATCAAGCCTCTTATTTATCTCTGCCTTCAATTATTTACTGTAGTAGCATTCTAACTTGTCTGTCTGTTGCCAGTCTAATTTAGTACTGAAATGAGGTTACTTCTTCCACAGTATAACTGATCATACAATTTGTGTATTGATTCCTGAGCTATTTAGGGCAAAATCCTTAATTTTCAGCCTTTCACAAATTGGGGAAGTAACAAGTATTTGTTAATTAAATGACTGATAAGAATTATAAGCTAGTAAAAACTAAGAGAACTTTATAGATTTTTAGATGGAATGTAATTACAAAGTATATTATTTAAAAACTAAACCCAAGTTTTGAAAACTTACTTGAAAATATAGTTTCTTGGCTTGTTAGTATGTCTTATGGTAACGTGGATTTGTTATTTAAAGTGTTGTGAAGTCCAAGAATATTATATAAACTGTCTTACTCAAATAGGTAAAGTTATTTTTAAAGCCCAGTGTACATAATGATGAAGTTTTAGATGGTAGCCCTTTTCTGTGGTTAATTTATTCATTCTTCAGATTTATACTGCAAGGTTATTATTTTACCCCTTTTCCGTGGTTAATTTATTCATTCTTCAGATTTATACTGCAAGGTTATTATTTGTTGGCTCTGTTGTAAGCCTTGGGGATAAGGGTATAGATGTGATGAAGGCAAACAAGTCCCTGTCTTGATGTAGCATGGGTCAGGGTAATCAGGCTATAAATGGATAAATAAGAACTTCATGATGAAAATAAATGCTGTGATGGAAATACCAGAGTAGTAGGATAGAGTACCTGAGCCGGTGGAGTTTAGAGTGCTATTTTAGATAGGACTTTAATATACTCGAGAAATTTAGAAAGCATCATACTTTTTGAAGTAAGTGACCCTTTAATTTTCAATGGACTTAAACTGCAGTCAGGTTCAGTGGTGAGGCAGTAAAATTTCATTGGTTTCTAGGAATGTACTTGCCTTTAGAACTTTGATGTTATAAACTAAAAATATTGGAGGCATGGAGAGTATATTGTATTCTCATTGCATTCTGGTTTCTTTCTCTAGTGTATTTCACAGGTAACCACTCATACAGGTGAAGTGAACTAAAGCTCCTTAGCTCCTTTGGCCTCTGAGGAGCCCCTCTTTTCTTGGAGTAGTCCTTAACAGTTATGATGAGGACACATGTGCTAGTACATAGCTTCCATTCCTATGGGATAAAATTAGGGTGATGATTCATGTAAGTAAATGGCCAAACTCTTTTCCTGCCATGTTCACAAGCTCCTTTTAAGAGTTCATTTTTGCATAGGCCATCATGCTCTGCATGTGGCCCTAACTGAAATATGTAAGGATGTCTCATCATGAGGCAATTTGTATTCTGCTCAATGGCTTCTGACGTATCCTGGCTGTGGAACTCTATATGGCCCCGTATTACATAGAGACTGGCCAAACCAATCAGACCTTTTCTTGTTAGAAGTTTGAACTTTACTCCTAGTTCAGAGAGGCTCTAATCCTGTAATTCGTAGTCTCTCTTAACAAGACAAATAAAAGCGTATGTTCTTTTAGTAAGAGAGCTTTAAAATATATGAAGCAAAGTCCATAAAAGAGGAAATGTAGACATAACCATCATATTTGGGAATTTCAGCACTCTCTCAGTGGTTAATAGAATAGTTTTTAAAAAATCAGTAACTTGTCTTTTTTTTTTTTTTTTGAGACAGTCTCACTGCCTAGCCCAGGTAAGACACCATCTTTTCGCCTCAGACTCCTGAGTGCTGTGGTTATACGTATGCACCATATGTGCTGCTGAAAATCAGTAAGGATATGGAAGATCTGAATATACCGTCAATCAACTTGACCTAACATTTATAGAACACAACCCTCAGCAATGCCTGCAGTTGTAGCCCTGTGGCATCCTATTCCGTCAGATCTTGGAAGCTAAGCAGGGTCAGCCCTGGTTAGTACTTGGATGGGAGACCGCCTGGGAACACCAGGTGCTGCAGGCTTGGGAGATGGACCTGGCAACCCACTCCCAAAACTCAATCTGCCATTGAAAACCCTGTGAACAGCAGAGAAGCACTGACAATAGTGTTTCACCTGTTGTATGTAGGGTCGGTATGAGTTGAATACCGACTCAACAGCACCTAACAACCACCACCCTCAGTAACTACAAGAATACATGTTCTTTTCAAGTATGCATGGAATATTCACCAAATACTGTCATAAAATCTCATTTCAAATTATGGAAATGTGGAGTATTACCTTCTGACAATAATAGAATTAAATTAGAAATTAATATGATTTAAAAAACTGAGTATTTGGGAATTAAATACTACCCTTTGTTATCCATGTATTGAAGATGAAATCAGAAGGAATATTAGGAAACCTTTGAAGTGAATGATAATAAAAACATTGAAATTAATGGAATATATCTAAAGCAGCTTTGGAGGAAAGGTTTAAAATTAGTGATCTAAGCCAGGGACTAGTGAACTTTTTCTAAAAAGGGCCAGATAACAAATATTATAGGCGTTTTAAGCCATAATATCTGTCATGAATTGTTGTTACCCCTTAATTACTTAAAAATATTAAAAAAAACATTCATAGGTGGGGACTAATATAGAAACCTGAGTGAAAGCCTGCAGTTTTGTAGTGTGCTGAACCCTCATCTTAGCTTCCATTCTAAGATTCTAGAAAAAGAAGGACAACTGAAACCTAAAGTAAGCAGAAGGAAGGAAGTAAAGATGACCATTAATTAAGTTTAAAAAAGAGATAATTGAGAAATCAGTGAAGCCAAAAACAATTCTTCAGAAAGATCAATAAAGTTTATAAGTCTCCAGCCAGATTAGTTAAGAGCAATAGAAGAAAGAAAAATTACCAATATGAGGAATGAGAAGAGGACATTTGTACAGATCGAATCGATATTAAAATGAAAGAATGTTATGTATAACCTTATGCTAGTAAATTTGGCAACTTAGAGGAAACAGACAAATTCCTTGAATGCTACAAACTATCAAAGATGAAAAGTCACTGAAGAAGAAAGAGATAACCTGAATAACACTATATCTATTAAAATTTGATTTATAGTTTAAAAACTTTTCCATAAGTCAGGCACTGTGGGATGCACCTGTAGTCTCAGCTACTTGGAAAGCTGAAGCAGAAGGATCACCTGAGCCCACAAGTTCAAGGCAGCCAGCCTGGGCAACACAGATCCTATCTCAAAAAACAAAAAAGCAAAAAATACCCAAAACTTCCCATAAGAAAGCTTTATATCTAGAAAGCTTCATTGGTGAATTCTAGGAGACATTTAAGAAAGAAATAGAAAATTTTATGCACAATTTTCCTGAAAATTAAAAAGGAGAGGGCATGCCCTAATTCATTTTACTAGGCTAACATTATTCCCAGACAGACCCTACAAGAGAAGAAAACTACAGGCCAATGTCCCTCATGAACATAGACAAAAATCCGTAACAAAATATTATCAGAATAAAATTCAGCTGTTTATACAGAGTATAATATGTCATACTCAAGTGGTATTTAGGAATATAAGGTTAGTTTAATGATAAAAAGCCATATAACTATTTCAGTAGTGGCAGCAAAGACATATGACAAAATTAAACATCCATCAACAATTTTATATATACGTATTTTTTATTGAGACAATCTGTCCGCATAGCCCATGCTGGCCACAAATTCGTGATTCTCATGCTTGTGCCTCCCTAGTTCTGGGATTACAGGCATACATCACCATGCCCAAATTCATTTATGATTTCTTTAAAATCAGCACATTGAGAATAAAAGTTAATCCCTCAACTTGGTAAAGGAATTCTATGAGAAACCTACAGCTAACAAATGAGAGAAGGAAACAGGCAAGGCTGTCTGTTATCATTTCTTTTAGTCATTTTACTAGAAATCCTAGCAAGTATAGCAAGGCAAAAGAAATAAAAGACATATAGTCTGGAAAGGAGGAAATACAGATATTGCTTGCCTTTTTGAAAATTTTAAGGAATTGGTATTGAAAAATATTAGAACTAACAAATGGGCTTTGGTTGTATGTATGGACAGAATACAAAAATCAATTGTGTTTCTGTGTCTAATGACAAAAAATTGGAAAATGGGGGGAAAGGTTATTCATAATAGGATCAAAAACAATAAAATACTGCCGGGCATGGTGGCACATGCCTATAATCCCAGAGGCTCAGGAGGCAGATGCAGGAGGATCTCAAGTTCGAGACCAGAGGCAACCTACGTAACTTGGTGACACCCTGTCTCAAAAAGTAAAAAAAAAAAGGCCGAGGGTGCAGCTCTTGCAGAGCATGCAAGCGCGAGGCCCTGGGTTCAACCCCCAGTAACACACATACACAAATATATATATATATATATATATATATGTATGTAAAATACTTCTTATTATGTGCCATTGAGTCATTCCTGATGACTCATAGTGACCCTCATAGGGTTTTCAATGGCTGATTGTTTTTCTTTTCGAGATTGTTTCAAGAGTGGACTGTAATATCCTCCCATTTTTGCAGTGTTGGGGATTGAACCCAGGTCCTCAGAAAGTGTGGAGCAGCACTCTACCAACTGAGCTAAACCCCAGTCCATAGAATGCTTAGGGATAGGTTTAACTAAATATGTATCAGATATATATATTTGAAGTATAAAACATTGCTGAGACAGAGAGATACACTGTTGGGAGATAATTCTCCAAGGGTCTTTGCATTTCTGCTCCTCTTTCAAGTGAGGCAATAATAGTCCTTTTGTTTTAAATGAGCATTTCAAAGTTGTTTGTACCCAGGCTTGGTGGTGCACACCTGTAACACCAGTTATTTGGGAGGCTGAGGCAGGAGGATCCCAAATTCTAGCCATCATGGACAACTTACCCAGCCCCTGTCTCAAAATAAAATAAGAAAGGGCTGGGAATGTAGTAAGTGACATTGCCCTTGTCTAGCATGTACAAGACCCTGGGTTCAAGTCCTAGTACCACCAAAAGGAAAAAAAAAGTTTGTATTAGCAAACAGCCTTGGATCATATAGTATCTCTCACTGTAGCAAAGACCAGATTTGCATATTGTCCAGTATAATAAAAATAATATCTCCCTCTGGGAGCAGGGCAGGTTTGTTTCAGGACATTATAAAATATTTGAGTTCCCTAAGTTCAAGTTTTTCAGTTGTAATGCCAACCCACTGTGTGTGTAGCATCTACCTGGGGCCCTCCATGTCTTCCCTATGGGACATGGGTGCCAGAGGAAACTGGTACTCATGTTCCTTGCTGTGCTATGAGTAAAAAGTCTTTAGTATTTTACTCAAGACTATTGTGTCAATATCTATGAAATGGTAACTGACTACTTTATTTTTTGCAAGGAGAGTATAAAATCTCAGACCTCTTACCAGTTCTTGACAGTTCTGGTACTGTCTAGAAAGGGAAGGTCCTTGTGGGCTAGGTTAAGGAATATGAAAAGACTGGCATCTGGTAGCAAATAGTCTCACCCAGGTGGTTGGCAACAGTTAAGGTAAGAATCCTTCACTGTTTTACCTGTTAATGGCTATTTACCTGAGAAGCCAGATTGAAACAAGCCACCTGGATGTACTTTGGTTGGTGTACATACCAAACTTAACTCTGTGACCCCTGCTGGGAGGCAATGTGGCTGTAGCTGCTGAGTTAAGGACCCCCCAAAGCTGAAAATAAAATGGAGTCAGCAATGAGGGTATGGAGCTTTCGGTAGGTTGAAAAATCTTTGAAGTTTGTTTGGTTGAGCTGTGATGGGTGCTTGAAACTGAAGAAATGCAAAGCTTTGCTTATTAGTACCGAGTCACTGTGTTCCTGCCCCATGGCCTGACTTCTTCCTCCTCTGACTCCTTATCTTTAGGTGCTTTAAGAAGAAAGGTGAGTAAGCATTGGGCTGCCTGTCCTTAAGAAAACAATAGGCCATACTCATGAGTGTAAATATGCTGGGAGAACTTTAGGGAGAGGGAGAGTCAAACTTTTTATGGCTCTGTTGGATACAGGCACTCAAATCACCTTCCTTCCTTACTCAATGGGAGTGGGCAGCCAGATTCAACTGAAGAGATTTAGGCAAGTTTTGTAGTAAAAGAAGAAAATATGACATTGCAGATGGAACCCTTTGTTGTATACTGTTATGACTTTCATTGCTGAATGTATAATTGGTGTTGATAATTTTTATTTGCCCAGACTGAATGCCCATAAGAGGGGATTCTTCTGATCAAGAAGAGTCATATGTAAAGAAGTGCTAGGGGTGTTGGGGCTATGACTCAGTGGTAGAGTATTTGCCTAAGATGCACAAGGCCCTGGGCTCAATCCCCAAACCCTATTGATTCCTTTGAACTATAAGTCATTGTGATGGATGATTTTGCAGTTTATGTAAAGAACTCATCCAAGTCAGTAAAGACACTAAAACCCAGGAGATTTTTTTTCTTTTCCTTTTTTTTTTTTTGTTTGTTTTTACAAAAGCTTTAGCAGACACTTTGCAAAATAGATATACAAATAGACAATATACAAAATGAAAAGATGCTCAGCACCATTAGGAAAACCACAATGAAGGGTTTAGGGTTGTAGCTCAGTGATAAAGCATGTTATGCAAGCTTGAACAAAAAAGCTTGAACAAGCTAGATGTGGTGGCATGCACCTGTAATTCCAGCTCTCTGTTCACAAGATTGAGGACAGCCTGGGCTTCATGAGACCCTGTCTCAAAAACAAAATGACCAAAAAAAGACTCGATACCAATTGTTGGTGAGGAGATGGAGCAGCTAGAACTCTCACACCTTGCTGGTGATTCTATAAAATTATACAACCAAACTTACTTTATAACCCACCAATTCTACTTCTACCTGTTTATTCAGAAGAAATCATACAGCCTTAAAAACATAGTTCATAGCAGCATTATTCATAAGAATTCTAAATTGGAAGTGATCCAGTTGCCCATTATCAGGTTAATGTAAAAATTGTGGTAGATTTGTACAGTGGAATATTTAGAAATAAAAAAGAACAGAACTACAAATAAGTGCAATAATAAAGATAAATCTCAAAATGCATGCTGAGGGAAAAATGATTCATTTATGTCACAATTTATAACACAGAAAGTTGCCAACTTGTGGTGGTTAGGTACCATCGAGTCAGATGTGACTCGTAGTGATCCTATATACAACAGAATGGAACACTACCCAACACCGTGCCATACACATGATCTTTTTTGTGTTTAAGTCTGTTGCAGCCACTGTGCCAATCCCTCTACTTGAGGGTCTTCCTTTTTTCACTGATCTGCTATTCTCCCAAACATCATGTCCTTCTTCAGGGATTGGTCCGTCCTGACATCATGTCCAAAACACGTAAGACACAGTCTAGCCTTCCTTGCCTCCAAGGAGCACTCTTGTTGCACTTCTAGGATGGTTCTGTTCAATATTCAATATTCTTCTTCAGCACCATAATTCAAAAGCATCAGTTCCTCTCTTGTCTCCCTTATTCACAGTCCAGCTTTTACAAGCATATGATATGATAGGAAATCTCATGGGTCAGGCACATCTTTATCTTGAATTGTGACATCTTTGCTTTTTAACACTTAAAGAGGTCTTTTGCCACAGCAAAAGTGCAATGCATCTTTTGATGGTAGTTACTATGATTTTACAATGATGTAAAAGTGATACATTCAGTAAAAAACATACTTAGAATTTTGAATTTTGATCATTTCTTGGGCAAGTGATAATGCTGTGTGAGACTCTTGTGATCCTATGCAGAGACATTGAACTACAGCTGCCAGTCAGCCATGTGGTCATGAGGGAAAACAACTGATAGTCCACAGCAGGGGTGTCCAACCTTTTGGCTTCCCTGAGCCACATCGAATAAAGGGGAATTGCCTTGGGCTACACATAAATTATATAATATAATTAGCATATATACATAATAAAACTTCCTTTTTCATATTTTTTATTATAAAGTTTACAGAAATAAGAACAATGTAAAACTTGTGGGCAACTTGCCAAGTTGCCGATATCTCATGGAATCTCTGATGTACCCTAAAGTGGCTTCAAAGAAGTTTGAATCACTTCAGATTGAACCTGATTATACTCAGCTGACTGGGTGGTGGGCAGTGGTATCAACCTGACAAATGTTCCTGACTGTGACATATTTATGCTTATTTGAAGGTTAGAATCTGATGTTGTTGTTGTCAGGTGCCGTCGAGTCGGTATCCGACTCATAGCGACCCTCATAGGGTTTTCAATGGCAGATTGTTTGGGGATTGCCTTGGGAGTGGATTTCCAGGTCCTTCTCCCATTTTTGCTGTGCTGGGAATTGAACTCAGGACCTTAGAGACTGCAGCACAGCACTCTACCAACTGAGCTAAATCCCAGCCCCTAGAATCTGATACTGTGACACTATTCCAGTGTGTTGTAAAGAAGCAGTAGGTGGCATTCTCTAAACTGCTTTGGAACTTCAAAATTGGAAGTATTCATGGGATCACAAAGAAAATAAATGCTAAAAACACATGATGTTGAAAGATTTTGTAGGACTGTGGGTTAAACATGCCTGCTCTACAGTCTAATGTGTTGCTAAGCTTTGGTGTTTGGTCGGTTAGCTATATTATATGTATTTTGACTTTTGAGTTATGATATATTTTCAACTTATGATAGTATGCTGGTACATAACCCCATCATAAATTGAGGAGCATTTGTATATGATTCCATTTATTTGAAGTTCTAGTATGAGCAAAGGGCTGGGATTTAACTCAGTTGGTAGAGCAGCTGCGCTGCGGTCTATGAGGTCCCAAGTTCAATTCCCAGCACCGCAAAAATGGGAGAAGGACCTGGCAATCAACTCCCAAGGCAATCCCGAAACAGTCAGCCATTGAAAGCCCTATGAGGGTCGCTATGAGTCGGATACCGACTCGACAGCACCTAACCTAAGTATGAGCAAAAAAGCAAAACTATAGTGATGGGTCAATAATTGTATGAGGTAGGATTTCAGGATAGAGTTGATTGTAAGGGAATAGTTATTTTTCTCCTCCATTTAAAACACCAATAGTAAAAATTTAAGGCAATATAATCTTGCAAATAAAAATGATTAACTTTGACATCATAAAAGCCTGAGTTTGAGTCCTACCTAAAGTGCTGTACCACTGAGCTTCATCCCTGACCCTATTTTATTTTAGGACAGGGTCTCACTATGTTGAACTGGCTGCCTCTGGCCTTGAACTTCATATCCTCTTGCCTCACCCTCACAAGCTGGCTATGATTACAGACATATGCCATGGTGCCTAGCTTCATATAAGTTGCTCTTATTCTTGTAGTGTTACTGTATTTTTATATTTAAAAAAGAAAAAGGAGCCAGTTATGGTCACTTATGTCTGTAATCTCAGGCTGAAGCAAGAGGATCACAAATTCAATGTCAGCCTAGACTTTGTGGTAAGACCTTGTCCAAAAAAAAAAAAAAAAAGAGTTGGTGATTAGGTGCTTGTGGATATTTGATGCTGTCTGAGCAAATAACGTACTACTATTTAGTCTATCATAAACATGATGTCTTTAATACATGAAAATAATGGAGCTCATTCTTTTATTGGAAGTTTTATAATGACCTTTGGCTAAAAGCATTATGCTCTGATTTGTCCATAATTCAATTTCTTTTTCTTAATGGGGACTGGATATACACTTCTTAGTTTCTCTTTTGACTTTAAATGGTGGAGGAGTGTTTGAAAATCTTTCCAAATACAAATTTCCTTAGCATGAAGCTAATTGATGAGACTCTGGCCCCATAATGTATTTGATCTGTAATTACTGAGGTGGATTACTGTAGAAACTCCTTTAGCATTAATTTGGGCATTTAATGGGTTTTTATAAACAGTATAGGACCTAGCTGATTGGGGGTTTGAAGATATTTTCCTGTATATTAATAATTAAATCCTTATTTTATTGGGTGAAACAGTTTTTATGGCTGTCAGTAAGAGAAAAAAAGAGAGACTGGGAAGAAATAAGTGATTAGCCACATTAGAAATTAAAAAGTTTTATGAAACAGCATTGGATAGATGTTTGGTATGATTATTAATTGCATAGCCGTTATTGGCTGAGTGTGGGATTACTTTTGAACTGAGACATGGTGAATAAGAATGTTTGCTTCTACTTTTGCATCCCATATGGATTACATTTCAGATTCTTGAAAACTAAAGATTTGGTAAAAGTGTTTTAATCCAAAGAAACATCAGGAACATACTTCATTTAATCGTACATCAATTTTTAAAATAGTTGTTTTATCGTTTGTATTTTTCTTAAATATGTTTTGAAGCCTAGTAACTTATTCATTCGTTTTTCAACTTTTATTACAGCACCTGATCATCTTTCTAACAGGAGAACGATCATGGAGGTGGTGCCAGCTGAGGTGAATAGTTTGCTTCCAGAGGAGATAATGGACACTGGTATAACTTTAGTGGATGATGATAGTATTGAGGCTGTTATTGTTTCATCCCCAATTCCCATGGAGACAGAACTGGAAGAAATTGTCAACATAAATTCTACTGGTGACTCTACAGCCACGCCCATTTCCACGGAACCAATCACAGTGTACAGTAACCACACTAACCAAGTTGCAGTGAATACCACAATTACTAAAGCAGATTCTAATACCACAGTGAAACCAGCTTTTCCAAGTGGCCTTCAAAAACTTGGTGCTCAGACTCCTGTGACTATATCAGCCAATCAGATTATCTTAAACAAAGTATCACAGACATCTGATCTTAAACTTGGCAATCAGACCCTTAAACCAGATGGACAGAAGTTAATATTAACAACTTTGGGCAAGTCTGGTTCACCAATTGTTTTAGCACTACCCCATAGCCAACTACCCCAGGCTCAGAAAGTTACAACTCAGGCCCAGTCAGGAGATGCTAAGTTACCACCGCAGCAAATTAAAGTAGTTACCATTGGAGGGAGGCCAGAGGTGAAACCTGTCATTGGTGTCTCAGCATTGACCCCAGGAAGTCAACTGATTAATACTACAACTCAGCCCTCTGTGTTACAGACACAACAGTTAAAAACAGTACAGGTAAAAAAAAAAAAAAAAAAAAAAAAAAGAAGGGGGCTTATTAATTAAAATGCATGTTAAAAAAATTAAACTGATTCATAGTTGTGTTTGTAGGGTTCTTAATTGCATAGCTGTTTTTCAGTTCTTTTGAATGTTGCTTTAAGTAATTGTGTGGGTTTTTTATTTTTGTTTTAAGTTTGATATGTCTAATGCTTATGAAAATTTTTACCAGAGAACTTACAGGAAACTAAATTTTGGTTGCATTCCAAATTAGTATGTTTACAGACTTTTACTCATTTTAAAATGCATTTTATTCCTCATGGTAGTTTGGTTACAAGGATGTTTTGCTGATATAAAGATGCCATACTTATTTCAGGGCTACCAAAAAAATCATTCAGACTTTTTTGTTGTTGTTGTTTTTTAGTTAACCAATGGCCAAATGCTAGAAAAACTTTGTTGCTCTGAGAAACCCTTGGAGCTAGCAATGGTGCATGCTAGCAGTGTGTGTCTCTTATTTGGAGTTTATTGTCCATAGTCATCAGTCATGTTTGCAATATGGGAAAGACAGTGGCATGCAACGGTGGATAACATACATGCCTTAGAGTTGGACCCTCTGGGCTTGAGTTACCCCTATGCTACCGTCCCAGCTATGGAACTTTTCACAGCTTACTCGGAATTTTTTTTTTCACTTCTCTGATTGATGGCTGTTTGCTCATTAAAAAGTACAAACTACTGTATAGTTAGTTCTCAAAATATTGAGAATGCTTCAGAATGACACCCCCTTACGACTATCAATAAGGCCCTATGATAGAACTTTACCAGAACATATATTAAATGGTTTTCAATTTTTGATGCCCCAGAAGGCTGCCATAGACTACTACTACTCTTAGAAAGAGTGATCCATTTATGACCAGTAAAGAAAAATGCAGTCTGTGTTTGAAAGAGTAGCTTTTTAGAAGAAAGCAGAATGCATGTGTTAAAGTGGTAAAGGAAGTATATAAAAAAAGTAGGAAAGTGTGGGAGAACTGTTCCCTCTAAACTGATATTTAGAAGTAGTGTTTTGATTACTGTTTGGGAAAGAATTAGAAACTTACTTTTTATGGGCTTTACATAAAAGAGCTTTGTAAGATTTCTCAAACCTTGTAATTTTCCAGTGTCCCTTCTGCTACTGTTGAGTTGTCATCTCTCACATATCTCTGACTTCTTTTACTTCTTATTTTTGCTGAGGAACTCTTGAATGAGAGATCCTATCACCATCACACATACTGTCTTCAGTTTTCAGACTTATTTTTATTGGCTTACAAGGGTTTATCTGGCTTTGGCAATGTAGATCATAATCATGTTCATAAGAAACTGATGACAACAATCAGAATGTCATTTTTTTTTCATTTATGAGAGCAGTGTTTACATATCATTTCGATAACCAATGGATTTGTATTCACTAGTTTTAAGTACTGACAATAAAAACAGAGCGGGGTCTAAATCTTATAACTTGTTTTATTGTTGTTACTTTTATAGAACTTCACTCAATTTATTTAAAAAGCAGTTCTATTAAAAAAAAAAAAACAGAAGGCCAAAGAAATCTACTTAGAATATTGTTCTCTTTATCCAGTTATTTTTAGGCAACTCAAATCTTTTCAACTCAAAGAGGTAACCTGCAAAGCTCTAAAGCACTTTGAAAAAAATAAATTTAAAAAGGCACCTATATGTTTCCATTTTAGACAGAATATTTGGTTTATTTCAAGGTGTTTATGATACGCTGTTTTTTTTCCTATATAGTTCTCAGAATTATCTTGAGTTTAATTAAAGTAGTAAGACTGTTAGCATGTGGACAGCAAATGAGAGTGGAAGAAGAAAACCAATCTTCAAAAAAGATAGAAAAAGGTGTCAATTGAGGCCACAGGTAGTAACAGTGGTATGTTGTTAGCTGGTGTTGAGTCAGGTCCAACTCATAGTGACCCTGTGTCCAACAGAACAAAACACTCCCTGACACTGTGCCATGCTTGGCACTATGTCAGTGCTTCTGCTATTAGGGTTTTCAATGGCTGATTGTTTCAGGATTGCTTTGGAAGTAGATTGCCACATCCTTTTCCTGTTTTGGGGATGCTGGGGATCGAACTCAGCTTCAGCACAGAACAGCAGTCTACCCACTGAGCCAATAGTTACACTTCATTACAGATATCTAACCATTTTCTCATGTTTTAGGGGCATGGTGTATAAGAGTAATAGCAGTCTAGGACAACATAGCTTGTTACTAGCTCCTGAATCTGTCCAACTCAGTGCTAAAAATTATTTGCATGAATTATTTGGTGACATATTTGTCTTTTTCTTTTTCTTTTCTTTTTCTTTCCTTGTGTGTGTGTGGTTTTTTAAAACAGGGTCACTGTGTAGCCTAAGATGGTCTGGAACTCATAATCCTGCCTCAGCCTCCTGAGTGCTGGGATTACAGGGTGTGCCACCACACCCAGCTTTTAACTTTTCTTTCTTCCTTCCTTTCCTCCTTTTTTTTCATTTTCTTTAATTTTTGTCTTAGTTTGCTGGTTAGATAAACTTGTTAAAAATGATTCTTTATGTTTTATTTTACTTAATAAAAGAATTTTGTTCTAGAGGAGCTTAGAATTCATACTGCAAAAAATTATGATTCCTTAATAGAACTGGAAATTGTTATTTTCAACAGCACTCCACTAAAGGAATATAACTACAAAGGCAAGATGAGATTGTTTATTTGAATAGTTAAGTGCTTTTTGTTCCATTGTTTATATATTTTGTCCTTTTTGGTAAGTATCCTTACAGTCATATGTTTGTGAAAGGCAGGTAAAAAGGGGAAATACTTGAAGCTCTTAATTTTTACAGCTAAGGTTACTAGATAGATATTTCTAAGAATATCATCCTCCCAAGATCATTAATACTATGTATATTGATGAAATTCCAACTGATTTTACAGTTTTAGGTCTATAAACACACTTGGGAAATATTTTCCCTTTATATCCCTGGATCACATCAACTTTCTAAAGTACAATTATGAATTTGTTTAGGCCTGCCATGGTTTTGGAGCCTAGATATTTTTAAATATATTAATGACCCTACTTTTTTCCAAACGTGATTTGTATTTTGTATATATTTTATTCTAACAGTAATATGTTCTCAGTGTAAGGTAGTATATTTTGAGGATAAGATAATGTGTTACTTAATTTATAATTCAAGCACATAGAACTGATATTTATCTAGTTTTGTGATCTGTTACAGCTTCTGGTATGTTTCTGTCATTCATGTTGATTCTGTTTGGAGTCTTTTCCAATAATAAATAGTACTTCCAGGGTCTTAATGTTCATATCTACCAAAAGATAAAACTAATAGTTAATGTTCTTCATACACTAAAATTCTTTGGTTTTTATTATAGGTAAATTTATGCTTCTGTCTTTTAGAAGAAGCTATGTCTTTGCATATGGTGATAATTTCAGTATAAACACATTGGTACCTCTATCTTCTTGACTTTTGGTGAATTTTAGTTCAGGTCAACAGTGTGCCAATATGTAACTTCAGACCAGAGATAAATAAATAAAATATAGACCCTCCCTTCAAGGAATTTAAAGTTCATTTTACAGAATTTTAGCAAATATTTCAGAGCCTTTGCCATTATAATGATCTTTGCCTTGCCAAATTTTTACTCTGGGACTTCAACTTGTTAAGTTTTTACTTTATCTACTCCTGAGATAGAAAAAAGGATCAATAGATAGATCAATCTGAGGTTGAAAATCTAATCATAAGTCTTTGTTTAATGTGTATATATATTTTGCACCACGGATCAGTATAATTATAGAGACATGTAATTACAGTTTCATATTTGTATTATACTTTCTTACCGTACTCAATCTTATTATTGAATAATTTATTTCAAAAACTAATATTGCTGGGCATAGTATATTATTAATGAACAGGAAACATTCATTAATTTGATTTTCATCATATGCATATTTCTAAGAGACTAAGGATGTAATAAAATGCAGAAGTATTAGTATATATGGGCTTATGGACATGATCATATTAATATTTTGATGAATGGTTGCATTTTAAATGTTTTTAACAATATAGATATAATTTGTTAAATGAGCTGGTTTCACATGTACTATGTATGAATTTTTTGTCTTAATTTTGATTGAATAGGTGTTTTATAGAAAAATGGTCTTCATAGTTATTTATATGTTTCAGATTGCTAAGAAGCCTCGAACACCAACCTCTGGTCCAGTAATCACGAAGCTGATATTTGCAAAACCAATTAATAGTAAAGCAGTTACAGGACAGACAACTCAAGTATCACCACCAGTCATTGCAGGTTATATTTCTTTATTAAGCTATATATTTATCTTTTAGGTTTAAAAAAGGCCATTCTGCCACCTTCAGATGTTTTAATGCAACAAGCAGAGCTTATTATAAACCAAAGTAGTTAATACAAAATATTTACTTATTAAATGGCTGCTTCAAGCAAAATGCCTTTCCGTAAATCAATCCATGTCCATAGTTTTTGGTAGAAATTTATCATGAACGTAGCAAACTACTCAAATTACACTAGTTAACATTTATATAGTGTTTACTATGAGCTGTTCTTAGCTTTTTACATATCATGACTTATGTTGTTCCCTGGCAATTCTATGAGGTGGTACTAAGCCAACTCCATTTTGCCAGTGTGGAAATGGAGGCCTCCATCTGGTAAATGGCTGAGCTGGGATTTGAACCCAAGCAGTTTGTTTCTAGAGCACATATGTTGTTGTTGTTGTTAGGTGTAGGTGCCATCGAGTCGTGTCCGACTCATAGCGACCCTCATAGGGTTTTCAATGGCAGATTGTTTTCGGGATTGCCTTGGGAGTGGGTTGCCACATCCTTCTCCCAAGAGCACATATACTAAATCTAATAGATTTAAATTAATACACATAGGAATGTAATGTTTCATAGTTTCTGCTTGAATTTTTGGTTTCAGTATTTTGATATACTTTATATGCAAATCTCTGTGAACAGAAAATTACCACAATGAGAGTAATTATTTAAATGATAAAAGAATTTTAGCTATAATTCCTTTACCAGTACACTCTTTAATGTGGCTTAGCTCTCTTTTAGTATATATTTTAAAATTTGTCGTCACCAGTAACTGTACTACCTCAGGAATTTAGATTTCAAGTATTCCATTCTCTTTATTCTTCAGCTTATCTGCCTTTGTACTCCCAGCCCAGCAGTATTTTGACTTTGAAATCTTAGCTCCATTGATTCTTCCACTTCCTTTTTAATAATAACCACTTTTTGTCCTCAGATTCCTCCTTACTCAACATGAAATCGATGACCATCATTATTGCATCTTTGCAGATACCTTTGGATATTTTTTCCCTGTCTTTCTATAATGTTGATTAAGTCTACTTTTCTTACTTTTTGCCTTACAAACATGTATGCATGCAGGTAGATTTAGAGAAAGTCACACAGCCATGGTGACTGGCCTTTAACTCAGAGCTATAATAATATTACCTTTTTTCACCAGTTACAAGATTATTTATAATTTTCATTGTACTTAAGGCTTACATAGGAACTTTGCTAGGTGGTAGACTTTCAACTAGAGACTGTCAAATGGTCACTACCCATTTCTAGAATGTGTATTCTTGATGAGGGCCCTTCAGATGTAAACTAACCATCCTTAGCTTATGTACTTAAACCACTTACCGTAGGGACTGAGAAAAAATAAAAGTAAAGTAAAGAAAGAAGGAGAGTGAGAAAGAAAGAAAGGAAGAAAAAGAAAGGAAAGGAAAAGAAAGGAAAACCTACATCCCCTCACTTCTGTTGTTAATAAATTTACACATGTAGCAGTAGGCATCTCTGAAGTCAATGGCAGTGATTTAACATATTTCTGAGGCTTGAATTGTATGTAGGGAGGCTTCTCATTTTAGCAAGTGAGAAAAAGGGTGAAGAGATCATAGCTTGAGGGCAGTGTTGGGTGTCCCATTTTTTCTTTTTTGGCCCTCAGTAGAAATTTGTAACGGTATAGGAGGCAGGATGACTCCAGAGAAAAGATGAGAAAGACTTTGGATTTGGGGCTGGTTCAGGAAGTAGGCTCCAATTGTCTAAAAGTGAGAAAAGCTTAGAAGTATTGATGGGAAGGGAGCCATTAGTCCCCTAGGAGATTTCAGGTGGGTCAAAAGAGTTAACCAAAAAGAACATCTCAGTGTAATGTTCTTCACTGTTTTGATTTTGAAAGAGTCCCTTAAAATTTTTTAATCATTGTATCTGGGGGGGATTGCATGCCAAACATTGATGTTTACAAAAGTATCTGAATGAAGTTTTGCTTATGTCAAGAGTTTACATTGGGGCTGGAGATGTAGCTCAGTTAGTAGGAAGATTGTGTACCATCAGTGAAGCCTGGGGTTCACTACACAGCAAAGAAAGAAAAGAATGAGGGTGGGGGGAGGAAGGAAAAAAAGAGGAAGGAAGGGAGGAAGGAAAAAAGAGAGGAAGGAAGGAAAGGAGGCAGGGAGAAAAGAAAGAGAGGGAGGGAGGAAAATATCACCTTGATTACAATGTATTATAATGGGTGTCATTCAGTCACTGAGTCATTTTATAATGTGTTGCAGAAAGCAGGGTGTGATAGTATACTCCTTTAATACCAGCCCTTGGAAGGCTGAGGCAGGAGAGTTGTGAGTTCTAGGCCAGCCTGTAATGCATAGACACTGCCTCAAAAAAACAAAACAAAATATTGCAAATTATAGCTTCACCTTTTAAGTGCAGACAGATTTAGTAGCTGTACCAAAGTGGACAGATAGAGATTTCTGTTAAATGTTACTAGAATTGTTGGCATTAAGTTTAGTTCTGTGTAGTCTTTTAAGATTCATAAATTTGCATTCTCTGAGGCCCTGAGTACAATCCCCAGCACTGCAAAAACAAGAGGACGTGGCAGCCCACTCCCAGAACAATCCCGAAACAGCCATTGAAAACCTTGAGACTCGTTATGAGTTGGACACAACTCAACAGCACCTAACAACAACAATAAGCTGAATGTCAAACCACTGAAGTTGTCTTGTTGAATTACATAATGAGCAGATTCCATTATTTTTGTATTGTAACTAATGCTTTTCCAAAATACATTGAGATAGGTTTTTGTTTGTTTTTAGTGATTTTTGGGTTTCTCCTTTAAAATTAATATCTTTTTCTATCTTTTAGTTCAGGTAAACTTACATTTGTATATATGCTGGGGATTGAACGTAGGACCTTGTGCGTGCTAGGCAAGCACTCTACCACTGAGCTACATGCCCAGCTCTATAAGAGAATTTTGTACAATGCAAATCTTATTTTATCACACCCCTGCTTAAAATTTTTTTGGCCTTATTCATCTCTTGGCCTTGATCCATCAGGATTAAGTTCACATGGCAGTGTTTTAACATTAAAGTCATTTATGATCTAATATATACCTCCTATTAGCTCCAAACCTACTTTAACTAAAGAGATGACCAAGTGGATCATGTGTTCTCAGGACTTAGAATCTTGGCACTGTTCATCTTACCTGGGATGCTTTTCTTTGGCTTTTCCTCATGGCTACCTCATCATTTCATCCTCTATAAAATTTTATTGTACCTACCAAATACGTACCTTTCTCTAAATGTTAGTAAATTTTGTACTAGCTTTTAACTTTTCCACCAATCATACTGTATTATATAATTCTTGGGTTTTTGTGTGTATGTGTGTCTGCCTTACTGCACTTATGGTTTTTCCTTCTCCTTTTTTTTTTTTTTTTTTTAACAATACTGGAGTGTTGAAACCACAGTCTCTAGCATGCTAAGCAAATGCTCTACCACTGAAATGCACCTCCAGTCCATTTTTAATTTTTAATTTTGCAGCAAGGTCTCGGTAAGTTGTACAGGCTGCCCTGGGTGTCCAACTGGAGATCCTTCAGCCTCAGCCTCCCAAGTTGATGTCATTACAGGTGTGTGCCACAGTGCCTAGCTCACTTAGGGTTTTTCTTGATGTGTAGCTTCAGTTTTCTATTTAGTTAAAAGTTAATTTAGTTTAAAAAAATTTATCATTTAAGTGTACTGTTCAGTGCCATTAAGTATATTCACATTGTTGTACAACCCTTATCCTCATCCATCTCCATGTCTTCTCACCATACAAAATGAAGCCCTGTTCTCATTAAACAGTAATCCCTTATTCTTTCCTTCTTCCAACCCCTGGCAACCACCATTCTGCTTTCTCTCTGTATAGTTCTGAGTACTCCATAAGCCTCATGCAAGTGGAATTAAGTGATATTTATTCTTGTATGACTGGCTTATTCTACTCACTGTAATCTTTCCAAGGTCTGTCAATGTTGTAGCAAGTTGTCAGAATTTCCTTCCTTTTTAAGGCAGAATAATGTTACATATTGATGATAGTTCTTTTATTTTGTATTTCTCTCCCTCTCTCTCTTCCCCATCTCTTCAAAACTTAGCACAGATTTTGACACTTGATGTGGCTCACTGAATATATTATTGAATGAGTGTATATATCATGAAGGCAGTATAGTGATACAGTAGGAGCTATTGGAAGATATGGCTTTTATTCATGACTCTTGTTTTCTTTTTGATCTTAGATAAATATATTATTTGTTCATCTATTTCTGTAAAATGTAAATACCATTGACCTCACAAACTACTGAGATGGTTAAATGAGATATAGAGGGCTGTGTTATCAGAGCTCCTAAGGTACAAAGATTGCTTCATGGGAGCAAACTTCATCACAATGTGAAATACTCACTAATGGATTAGTATCTTCTAGAATTTGTTGTTGCTCAAACATAGTAACTCCTTGCCCCAGCCTATTCCATTTAGGCTTTTTGAAGTGTGTCTCTTGATTCTTGAGGAATATCTGACAGTAGAATATAAATGCCTTAGAGGTTGATTTCAAGGTAAAATTGTATAACTTGAATACTTGGAGTCTGCAGAGTTAAGGATAAATAGGGATTTGAAGCTTAGGTTATAAAACCAGAAATGTTCTGTGGAGGAAAATCAAGCAGATTCCTCAAAAAAGAGTACCTTGAATTTTAAAGGATATAAAGGTTCTTGGAAAAATTGATGAAATATTCAAATATTTTGGATAGAAATTTCCTATATGATCATGTTGTGCCTATCAAACAGAGTTTTTCTTTGCGCTATCATAAAAGTTTTCAGAAGAACTCTCTTCCCCCTTAAAGCCACAGCTCATTTGTTTATCCTAAGAGTATGGTTGCAGTTATAAACTGAATTTTTTAAAAACTAGATAAATAAACTAGATAGATAAAAAAAGAAAGTGAAAATTTTGGGTTTAGTTTTCTTTATTTACAGTGACATTTTGTCCCCGTTTTAAGTGAGTTCACCTTCAGTGGCCTTTTCCTGGCATTTATTATACTCAAGAATTGAGGATTTTCCACAAGAACATTTTCTTTTTCTTTCTCTTTTTTTCTTTGTTGTACTAGGGGTTGAACCAAAGCCTCGAGCTTGCATGCTTTGCTATACCACTGAGCTGCACCCCCAGCCCATTATTTTACTTTTTGAGACAAGGTCTCACTGAATTACGCAGACTACCTCTTGTCTTGAATTTGCGATCTTCCTGCCTCTGCCTCCCGAGTCACTGGGATTACAGGCTTGCACCCCTTGCCCGGCTCATAAGAACATTTTCTAAAGGTATATAATACCCGGCAAATATGAAATTATAGTAATAACTACAAACTACAAGCATTTAATGATATTATGTCTTTATGGTACAATGATTTCTTAACGATTGTTAAGAATGTTGGGACTTTAGGTTTATTCCACAGATATTAGCTTTGGAAAACAGAATAAACATATTTTAGGCAAGCTCAACATTTTAGGCTGACCTTTCTGAAAAATTCATTAAGGAATATGTCAGTAAAATTAATGTATACTGTGAAGAAAATTTGAAAAATATACTTAAAATTTTTCATTTTTGAAATTCATAAAGGAAGATAAGATTTAATTCACTTTAAAAAGGGAATTATGTATACTTTGGCCTTAACAGGAAAAACGGTTAGAAGCTACTATGTACTAGTTTTCTATTTTTGTGTAAATGGAAAATCTGTTTTTTCCTTTTCTTTTTCTCTGTTTTATCACTAGCTGTATCTATAAGTTTAATCATAACAACTAAAAGAAAGAGGAGATTTTAGAGGTAATTCATCTAACTGCACTACTGGTTTTGTTTTGTTTTTCCCATTACTGGAGGTTTGAACCCAGGGCCTCATGCAACTGAACCCCCGTATTTATTTATTTATTTATTCGGTTTTTTTTTTTTTTTGAAACAGGGTTTTGCTAATTTGCACAGAATGTTTCTGGCCTTGAACCCATGATCCTTCTGCCTCAGCATCCAAAGTAGCTAGGATAAGAGGTGTTTGCCATGGTGCCCAGGCCTTTTTTTTTTTTTTTTTTTTTTTTTTTTTAATGGAGACAGAGTCTTGCTCGACAGTCCAGGCTGGCCTTGAGCTTGCCATCTTCCTGCCTCATCCTCCTCAGCGGTGGGATTATAGGTGACACCATCACACCCCAGCCCTCTGTGTTGCTTCTTAGGTGCTTAATTTCCCTCCTTCACTAGTGGATTTGATTGTCCATCATCTACCTAGAACACCTTCAATAACTAGAAGCTCACTTGTATTGAAACAGTCATTTGAATTGGAAAGTTTTGTTCAAGGTTCTTTCTTAGTGCTAATCTGAAATCTTTTGTTTCTATACATTTGATATGACAGATTGAAATTTTTTCTATTTCTGTACACTTGATGTGAAAGATTGGTTCTAATTCTTCAACTTGACAGCCCAGATCCATCAGGATAGTCTTAGTTTTCCTGCAAAATAATCTCTAAATTATAGAAAAACAATGTTTTTTATTTTTTATTCATGCTTCATGAATATATGAATATATGGGTTCAGAAGGAGACTTTTCTCATGATGGTCATCCAGAGGCACAGGCTGACACAGGACCCACCATCTCAGATGTGGCAGAGGAAAAGAGACCTTTGGGAGGTCTTGCACAAACAGTAAACACTCTGGCCTTATCGCTCAGGAGTCATCACAAGACCCTAACTTGACCACAACATTGGAACAGGGGTCAGATAGGAAGCACAAGTACATTTCTACCATGTGCCCACAGTGGGAGAGAATCATAACACTTAGTGAATGGCAATGATGACTGTCATACAGTCTTTCAAGAATTTGGAAGCCTGCATGCCTGTAATCCCAGAATTTGGGAGGTTGAAGCAGGAGGATTGTGAGTTCAAGGCAGCCAGAGCTACATAGCAAGATCCTGTGTCAAACACCCACACCAAAAAAAAAAAAAAAAAAAAAAAAACAGAAGAAAGGAAAAAAAAAGAATGAAAAAGAATTTAGAGCTCTAGTATGTCTTTGTATTCTTTTCCCCCTTCTTGCCTAGAGTAAAAATTCTAGATATTTCATCGTATTGCAATATGATTTCCCATTCCCTAAGTCATCCAGACACACTGTAGTTTTTTTGTGTTGTTCCTGAGAGGGAACACTGTGGAATCTGGATAGAGTAGTCAGAAGACATTTCCCTCCCTTTTGGTAGTCTAAAATCAGACGGTATTCAGCCAGACTGTGTTCAAGTTGGTCCATCCAATAACTGTTTTATAAGTGTGGATTTAAATGGTACCTTCATCATTTTAAGTCCAAACAGGAAGAGAGCTAAAGTATAGTAGAGTACAGACTGAAATTTTAAGACTTGGGTTCAAGTCCTGGCTTTCAAGGACTGTGTCACTCAGGGCATGTTGTTTAATGGTCCTGAACATGCTTTCTGCTGGATATAACTTAAGAATATTGATGAGAATACTCTTATCTAAACCAATATCAAGTATTATGAAGAAGCATCATATCTCTTTCTGCCTAGATTCGCCATAGTTCATCAGAGTCTTACCACAGTGTTTTAAGTCATATGTTGATACATATGAGGTGGTGAAGTCCTTGTGGGTATAGATCATCATCACATACATTTTTATATTACTACTGAAAAAAAGTCAAACTGATGTGCTGCTTCTCATTTGCAGGTAGGGTTCTTTCACAATCTACTCCTGGAACTCCATCAAAGACTATAACAATATCTGAAAGTGGTGTTATTGGATCAACTTTAAATTCTACAACACAGACACCAAATAAAATAGCCATCTCACCTTTGAAATCGCCAAATAAGGTAAAAAGAAAAAAAAAAGCCACAAATGCCAAATATTGTGGTTGATGCCTATATTTCCTTACTTTAGATACTTCAGTTTTCATAGATTCCCAAGAAGTAGGCTTTCAGTGAGTACTAGATTAACTTAGTAATCTAGGATTTTCAACAGAAAAAAGCTTAACTTTAAACACATGGTAACAGTAATCATTTTGCATGTTAAAATTATTTTCATGGCCCATATGAATATGGGTACAACAAAAGTCTTTTGAATAAAGTATGTTTTATGGTTGGTTCCTTTTCAGTTAATATTTAGCACATATTGGGTAAGGCACATTTAAGTTACCAAATATAAAGTGGAGATTTAACCCTTGCTGGATAATAGGACTCTGAGTATTAGAAATTGCTGTTAGATACTGGTAGAAATAGTCTCAGTGTTTTTAAAGTCTAAGGGCATTTTATTCAAAGTACTCAAAAGCTTTTCATAATTTGTTTTCATTTTAAGGTGGCAAGTAGCTATTAATTTACTCTCAGGTTAAACAAATATTCTAACTCACTTTTCTAAAACGTACGATGTCTTTATTCTTGCACATAAAGGGTACAGAAAAGGTATGTTGTAAAAGTCAGATTATTCAGGTGGAAAGACAACGATTATTCTGTAAGGTGCTGTCTTGTTTGAAAATATACTGTCCTTTGTACCTGCCTTCTTTCTTGATTTGTAACTCTTTGTAAAGAGAATAAACATTAAGCATTTGCCTTACATTTTTAAAAGCCCAGTTGTTGGTTTCTGTCTTAATGAGACTTGAATATAATGTATAAATATGATATATCATAAAGTTTATTAAAGTACGCACCTACCCACACAATAATCTAGACAAAATTTCCTGAGATGTGGTGAATCAGCAGATATTTGAGTGCTTACTGTGTGCCATGTATAGCAATTGGTCCTGGGGACAAAACTTGAATAACTTAAGATTTGTAATTTCAAGGAGTTCAGTAAGGGAGTTAGATAGAAACATTAAAAATTCCCCACAGAAATGTAATGATCACAGGTAGATTGATGATGGTGCTGTGTGTATGTGGGTGTGGGTGTGGGTGTGGGTGTCGGTGTGAAGGTTTATACAAAGAAGGCTATTCTTGAAGGGTCCATAATGGTGGGTGAGGTGAGACTTAGCTGTGGATGAGCAGCTGAGGCTTTCTGGATGGAGGTAATATTTACACAAAAAAAGTAAGTGTGGCTCTTTCAGGGAATTACATTGTCTTGATTTTGTAAGAGCCTAGGGAGCTAAGGTTAGATGGAAGATCTCATTATCTCTAGGGACTTTCTGTGGTTTTCCAGTGCTTATAGGACAGTGGTTCTCACTCTTACCTGCACATTGGAATTGCCTGGGGAGTTTTAATAAATACTGATGCCTTGTTCTTACCCCAGAGATTGTTTTAATCCCTGTGGAATTTGGCCTGATGTCAACATTTTTGAGAGCTGCTGTTCTGAATTATATGAGGTTTGCCTATTTTAAAAGGAAACTCTTACTGCATTGGGTAAGATAGTTTGGGGGAAAGTAAGCCTGGATTTGTCTGCAGCCATAGCATCCTGGCATCTGATCCCACTTGATCTCAGAAGCTAAGCAGTGTCAGCCTGGTTAGTCCTTGGATGGGAAACCTCCTGGGAATACCAGGTGCTGCAAGCTAGGGAGAAGGACCTGGCAATCCACTCCCAAAACAATTCACCATTGAAAATTCTATGAATAGCAGAGAAGCACTGACAATAGTGCCAGCCATGGCACATTGTTTCATTCCATTGTACAACAGGGTCACTATGAGTCGAAGGCACCTAACAAGAAGAAGCCTGGATTGTGGGAGAGACAAGTTAGATTAATGATTCTCAACTTTAGCTGAACTTTAACAGTACCTGGGTACCTCTTGAAAAAAAACTAATGGCTGGCTTCTGTCAGACTCCATTTAAATTAGAATCTCTAGGCTGTACCTAGGAACTAGATTTAGTATCTTATTTTTTATTTATTTATTTTCAACCTAAAAAAATTTTTTTTTCTACACTAGGTAGCTGAACACAGGGCCTCACGCATACTTTGCAGGTGTTCTACCACTGAGCTGTACCCCCAGCCCTTTTAATTCTTTTTTATCGTGAGACAGGGTCTCTCAAAGTTACACAAGCTGCCTCTGGCCTCAAATCTGCAATCCTCCTGCCTCTGATTCTCAAGTTACTGGAATTACAGGCAGATGCCACCACACCCAGCCTAGATTTAGTATTTTAAATTCCAAAGTATAGGTCAGGATAGAGAATCACTAAGTTGGATTATAATAGTACTTCAGGTTTGAGCTAGACGAGTAGCTAAGGGGCTAGAGGAAAGATATGTTGAAAGGTAGCTGGATCTTAGGAAGGGGGAGAATGTAAGATGCCTCCTGAATTTCTGACTTGACTAAAATAGATGGGGCACTGTGGACTAATGTGACTGTTTATGGGTTATACCTGATGATATACAAATAGAAGCTACTCTTATTTTTCTTCTCATCCTTGACTTTAGCCATGCCATGTTGGATCTTCCTTCCTTGCCTCTTGTCCAAAATTTACTTTTAATGTAAGAACAGACCTTATTTTGGTGGTTAAGATTCACGGCTATGAAAGGTCTACTCGGAAGCTGACATCCAGAATAAAGCTGTTCTTCCTCTCATTTCAGGCTACTCCTGGCTTGGGATCTGTAGTAGAGAAGGGCACATCTTTTTCTTCTCTCCTCTACTCTCCTGCTGCCCCTTTCTGCTTTTGGCATCTAATTGGAAGGAAGACTCAAAGGGAAAAGACAAAATTTTACGTTGTAGGACTATTATAATGCAGCTGCTGGTGTCATCGTGTGGCAGGTGTCTAAATGTGGACTTCTAGAAATGAGCACATAGGACAGTGGTTTTGGAGGCCCCTGTGGGTATGGTGATACTGCTCATTTTCCTATCAGGGGTATGGTGTACCTCAGCTACCTTTGTAATCTCCCTTTAGCTCTTGCTTCCTATAATCCACTCTCTACTCTGTTAACTTCTATGTGCTTTACTCCAGAAGGCATATTTTCAGCAGGGTCCTGTCAAGATTTCTTAGCTCTTCCGCAACACTACTTGGCCAGTGGAAAACTTGTAAAACCCAGCGATAGAAGTGCAGCTTGCCTAACTGCTGTCGTGTGTGTCCTTTCACTGTCACTGTGACAGGTCCATCCATCTTCTTTTTTGTAGAATTTTCCAGGTTTTGCCCAGTTTCAGTGTTCACATATTTCCTAAAATCCTGAGGATATGTTTCAGGTACTCCTAAGAACTCTCACTGCATTCAATTCTGCGTTCAGGATGGACTTAAGAGTTTCTTTATCTTAATGAACTGACAGCCAATGATTCAGATTTCAAGTCTGCCTCCCATGCTTTTCTGGCAATGCTGGACATCAGGGCTTTGCAGATACTAAGCAAGGACTCTACTGCTGAGCTCTATCCCCAGCCCTTGGGATCCTCTTCTTGTACTTGTTACCCAGTCTGTCCCAAAGATTTTCTTGGGTAGCCCTTCCATTTATTTTGTTTTGGTTTTGGTTTTGGTTTTTTGCAGTGCTTGGGAGTTGAACCCAGGGTCTTGCGCATACATTATAAGCTCTCTACCACTGAGCTACACCCCAGCACCCACTCCTTTTTAAAATTTTTTATCTTGAGTGGGGGTCTCATTAAGTTACACAGGCTGCCTGTGGCCTCAAACTTGTGATCCTTCTGCCTCCACCAGGCCCAGCTCTCCTCCCTTTGTTCTCATTGAGGTTTAAGACTCTAAAGCCCTAGTATTCTCTATGTTTATTAGTTCTCTTCTATTTGTCTGAGCCTCCTTAGCATTGTGATTATAGGTATAATGTAGCACCACTGCACGTAGGTTTTTTCTGTCTTCCTTCCTTCCTTCATTTCTTTCTTTCTTTTCTTTCTTTGTTTTTTTTTTTTTTCTTTTTTGACTGAAGGAAGGTGATGGTGATGTTATGTTTTAATATTCTGGCATGGACATCATGTCCTCCTTTTTAGCATGTAGGGGTCTTCATCATTTGTAGTTTCAGCTTTGAGGCCTCACTTCAGTTATATTTTGAAATAGTAGAAAACATTCTACATTTCTCTCTTATACTAGAGAGGGACTGTAGAAAGATCTAAGTCTGGGCAAAAAGATGTTTAGTTCTTAGATTTTTTTGAGGGGGTACTGGAGGTTGAACCCAAGGCCTCACACCTGCATGCTTTGCAAGTGCTGGACCACTGAGCTGCACCCCCAGCCCATTTTTTTACTGTTTGAGACAGGGTTTCCCTAAGTTACGCAGACTGCTTCTGTTCTCCAAATTGCAATCCTCCCGCCTCCACCTCCCAAGCTGCTGGGATTACAGGTGTGCACCACCACACCCGGCCCAGTTCTTAGATATATTTGTCATTAAAAGCCTTGGTGATTATCTAGAGGAGAATGCCAACTGGAAAGATGGATGGACGCAGTGACTAAAACTATGGATATAGATGAAATCACCCAGGGAGTATCAGGCCAGGTATAGAGTAAAAAGAAAAACAGGACAGAACCATAGCATATTAAAGTGTTAGTTTGAGAAAATGAATAATAACAGAGGAAATAGAAACCAAGGAATGTGAAGGGAAGGATATTTCAGCAGTGATACTGGGTCACAACTTCAAATGTCAGAGAAGAATCGATTAAGAAAAAGACTAAGAAGGATTTAAGTCAAGTGTGTTGTATATGCCTCTAATCCCAGGACTCAAGAGGCTAAATCAGGAGGATTGAGAGTTCTAAGCCAAATTGGGTTACATGCCGAGACCCTGACTCCAAAAAAAAAAGGATTTTATGGAGATCTTCTTGCACCTATTCATTGATAGGGTCAGAAGGAAATTCCAAATACTCACTGATTTATTTTGTGGTACTGGGAGTTGAACCCAGGGCCTCACACATGCTAGGCAAATGCTCTACTACCAAGTTTCACCCTTAGCCTTTTTTTTATTTTGAGACAGTCTCACCAAGTTGCCCAGGCTGCCTCTGGCCTCAAACTTGTGATCCTCCTGCCTGAGCCTCCCAAGTCGCTGGGATTATAGGCATGAGCCATTGCACCCAGTTAGGACTCACTGTTCTCTTCCTGCTCACACAGTCTGCCCATCACTATCTGCCTTGAACCTGCTGTGACTTCTCACTTTTTATCCCTTTTTTATTGGGTACTTTCCAACGTCCCAGACTCCTAGATCACATTTCATCTCCCATATCTGATCCCTTAGGGATTAACCATTAAGACTTAGTATCTTCTGTCCCCTTTTCCATCTGTCTCTCAGAATCCTTTCAATGTGGAAGTTCATAATCAAAATAATCCCCTAAATCCTCATCCTTCTCACTGAGTGCTCCTTTTATATTCTTGCTCAAATGGATACTTGGCACTCTTGAGGATACTTCCTCCCCTGCAGACTTCTAAGTGATGGCAGTTTTTCTCCTTCAGCCCTTTTCCCACTATGCCTGGGATAGAGAATAACCTTGCTTTTTCTCATTACAATTTCAGACCATTCTTACTCCCTTCTCCATCTTTGACTTAATTGTTACCAGGTTTATTGTGGGAAATCAAGCATATCCAACATTTTCTCAATTTACTTGAAATTATTATTATTATTATTATTACTACGGTACTGGGGTTTGAATCCAGGGCCTTGTGCTTTGCATGCTTTGCAAGTGCTATACCACTGAGCTGCACCCTCAGCCCATTTTTTTACTTTTTGAGTCAAAGTTTCACTAAATTACATGGGCTGCCACTGGCCTCAAACTTGCAATCCTCCTGCCTCCACCTCCTGAGTTGCTGAGATTACAGGCATGTACCACTGTGCCCGGCTCTATTTGAAAAGTTCTTATTTTATTTTTACTACTGAACTGCATCTCTAGTCTCCCCTCACCTTTCTTTCTCTCTCCCTCTCCTTCTCTTTCCCTCTTTCATTCACTTACTGTCTCTCTTTTTCTACTATACCTCTTAGGAGTTGAACTCAGGTCCTCGCACATACTTTGCAAGTGCTCCACCATTGGGCTGCACCCCAGCTCACTTTTTATTTTTTATTTTGAGTCCGAGTCTCGCCAAATTACACGGGCTGCCACTGGCCTCAAACTTGCAATCCTCCTCCCTCCACCTCCTGAGTCACTGAGACTGTAGATGTGCGGCACTGCCCCTGACCCTCAACCCCTTTTTCACTTTTTATTTTGAGACAGGGTCTTGTTAAGTAATGCAGGCTGCCTCTGACCTCAAACTTGTCATCCTCTTGCCTGTGGCTGAAAGGTATTTTGTTTTCTTTTCATCTTTTCTTTTTCCTTCTTTCTTTCCTCCTCTCCCTCTCTCTCTCTCTCTCTCTCTCTCTCTCTCGCTCTCTCTCTCTCTCTCTCTCTCTTTCTTTCTTTTTTTCTTTGCTGTACTGGAGAGCTGAATGCAGGGCCTTGCACACACTTTGCAAGTGCTCTACCACTGAGCTGCACCCCCAATCCATTTTTTATTTTGGGACATTCTCACTAAGTGACACAGGCTGCCTCTGGGCTCAAGCTCATGATTCTCCTACCTTCACCTCCTGAATTGCTGGGATTACAAGCATGCACTACCATGCCCAGCTTAAAAGATATTTTCATTGTATAAAGAATTCTAGGTTGTTAGTTTTCTCCTCAGTACTTTAAAAATGTCATTCCATTGCCTTCTGGATTGTATAGTCTCTGGCTAGAAGTATACTGTAGGTATTTTTTTAAATCACTTTTTCTATGTATATAATGTCCTCCTTTTTTTTTTTTTTTTTTTTTTTTTTTTTTTTTTTTTTTTTTTTTTTTTTTTTTTTTTTTTTTTTTTTTTTTTTTTTTTTTTTTTTTTTTTTTTTTTTTTTTTTTTTTTTTTTTTTTTTTTTTTTTTAATTCCTGGCTGCCTTCAAGAGTTTTTCTTTATATTAGAATTTCTGTACCTTGACTATTATATGTCTAAATGTATGTTGTATGTTTTATTATTTTCTTTTTTAAATGTGTATTTATCCTGATTTCAATACTTGGATCTATGATTTGATGTCTTTCACTTTTTTGAAAACATGTCCATTATTACTGAAATATTTATTCTGCCTTGTTCTTTTTGTCTTTTCATTCTGTGACTTGCATACTCCATTTTATTTATTTATTTATGCCATTTGAAACAATATCTCACTATGTAGTTCAGGCTGGCCTCAAACTTGTGATCCTCATACCCCAGGATTATATGCATGCATCACTACACTCAGCTTGGATGCTGTATTATTGTGTGTGTGTGTGTGTGTGTGTGTGAGTTTGGATAATTTGTATTGATGTATCTTTAAATTCCTTGATTTTTGTTCTTGCATGGTAGCACACAGCTGTAATCTCAGCATTTGAGAAATAGAGGCAGGATCATGAGTTCTAGGTCATCTGCACTATGTATGGGACCTGTCTCAAAGAAAAAATAATATTCCTTGATTTAAAATTTATTTCTAGCATTTCCATCTGATTCACTCTTATAGTTTCCAACCCTGCTGAAATTCTCTGTATGTATATTATATTTGTCTGCCTTTCTTACTATATCTACTAGCATATTAATCGTAGTTATTTTAAAGTTCCTATCTGATAATTGGGGGTTGGGATTTAGCTCAGTTGGTAGAGCACTGCTCTGCAGTTTCTGAGGTCCCGGGTTTGATTCCCAGCACCACAAAAATGGGAGAAGAACATGGTAATCCACTCCCAAGGCAATCCCGAAACAGCCATTGAAAACCCTATGAGAGTCACTGAGTCGAATAGGACTGGGATAGCACCTAACAACAACAACAACATCTGAAAGTTGTAATAACATCTGGATCATCTCTTAAATCTAGCTTTCACTTTATTACTAGAATGGCTATTTGTGTTTTTAAATTTAATTTCTTTTAATTTAGGGTATAAAAATTATAGGGTAGGAAAACCATATTCCCATATACTATAGAAAGTTACTGCTTAGCACAAAGAATGAGTCCAGGTTGGTGATCCATACCAAATCTGATCAGAAAGTTCAGGATACTTGAGGTTTTGGAGAACTGAACTTCAAGGAACAAAGATTTGCAGGTTTTAGGTTCTGTAAAGTTGGATCACAGAAATGAGGGTTAAGCATCCTGAAGAACCTCTTCTTTCTTAATAATATTGGTCCTTCTTAGAGTAAGTAAATATTCTTAAAATGTAAGAACTGGTCACACTTAATGTAATGTTGATCAGTACTTTTGTTTTTTCTTCATTTTGTTTTGTTTTTTGTCCGTCCGTGTCCCATCCCCCCATCTCTCCCCCCACCCCACCCCCACCCCCGCCGCCCCACTATAGCAGGGTTGAACCCAGGGCCTCTTGCATGTTATACAAGTGCTCTACCACTGAGCTGCACCACAAGGCTCCCCCTTTGTTTTTATTTTGTGATAGGGTCTCAAGCCATGGCACCCAGCTCCCTTACTGTTTTTATTATGAACATGAATCTGTCCTGGACATCCTTACAAACACTTTGTGTCAGTTTTGCTCTCCTTTTTTTGGCCTTTATTTTTGTAACACACTTTTCTTTAGTTGGCCTTCTTATTTGTAACAAATTTTTCCTGTTTTCCCTGCCTGTGGTAAGTAATTGAACCACTACATAGCCCTTTAGGATACAGAATGTACTTGACTGCTATATTAGGAATGTCAATGCATACATTATATATATGTATGGTTAAATAAAAATTCTTTACTTCTCTGAATTCTATGGACTTCTTGAATGCCTCTTACTGCTAAATCTTGTAGCTTGGGGAGAATTCTTTGAAGCTTCTATAATTGAACTCTAGATTCAACATTTTTCCAGTGTTGCTTTATCACATCTCTCCATCCTTCGATCCACTAATTGTCATATTTATTTATTTATTTATTTATTTATATTTTTTTAGGTACTGGGGTTGAACCCAGAACCTCACTCTTGCATGCTTTGGAAGTGCTGTACCACTGAGCTGCACCCCCAACCCATTTTTTTAATTTTTTGGGACAAGGTCTCAATTACGCAGACTGCCTGTAGTCTCAAACTTGTGATCCTCCTACCTCTGCCTCCTGAGTCGTTGGGATTATAGGCATGCACCACCATGCCCAGTGAGTGCTGTATTAGTTTAACACTACCATGCCTGGCTCATCTTTTTTTATTATTATTTTATTTTTTATGTAATTTTCCTAACCACTCTATGAGCTGGTATTATTCTTACTGCAATTTTCTTTTCTTCATTTTTTTATTAGAAATTTTTAATGTACAACTTAAGGGGTTTCACTATGACATGAGTTTCATTGTGACATTTCTAGGATAGGGGAGGAGGGTCATCTTATTTTTTAATGCATTACAAAGTTGCACATGTCCAATATAACTTCACAAAATACTTCATCAAAAATATCATGATTGGAATTAACTATTTTCAGGGTTTTTTTCTTTTGAGGTAAAATTTACATGCAATAAAATATGCAAATCTTCTCTTATAGGTTTATACAATGTTGTTGTGTTAGGTGCCATCGAGTCAAGTCCAAGTCATAGTGACCTATTTATAGCAGAATGAAACATTCCCTGATTCTGTGCCAGGTATACGATCTTTTTTATGTTTAAGCCCATTGTTGCAGACTCTGTGTCAGTCCACCTAGTTGAGGTTCTTCCTTTTTTTCATTGACCCGCCACTCTCCCAAACATGATGTCCTTCTCCAGGGATTGGTGCCTCCTGACAACATGTACAAAATACACAAGACACAGTCTCTCCATCCTTGCTTTCAAGGATCACTGTGGTTGCACTTCTTGTAGGACAGATCTCTTGATTCTTTTGGCAGTCTATGGTATATTCAGTGTTTGTCTGTAACACCATAATTCAAAAGTATCAATTCTTCTGCCTCCCTTATTCAGTGTCCAGCTTTCACCACCATATGATGCAGTTGAAAATACCATGGCATGAATCAGGTGCACCTTGGTCTTCTATATGACATCTCTACTTTTCAACACCTTAAAGAGGTCTTTTGCAAGTTTTTCCCAGTAAAATAAGTCTTTTGATTTATTAACTGCTGCTTGTAGTGCTGATTATAGAATCAAGTAAAGCAAAATCTTGGACAAACTCAATCTTTTCCCCATTTATTATGAAGTTGAATACTGACCCAGTTGTAAGGATTTTTGTTTTCTTCCTGTTGAGGCACAATCCGTATTGAATGCTGTGTTCTTTGATCATTAGTAAATGTTTAAATCCTCTTCACTTTGAATAAGCAGAGTTGTGTTATTTTTTTAACACAGATGATTAATGAATCTTCCTCCAATCATCATGGTGTGTTCTTTTTCATAAAGTCCACCCTCTCAGATTATTTGCTCACCATAGGGATTGAAGAGGTACTGTGAAAGGATACTGCCCTGACGAATACCTTTCTTCACTTTAAACCAGACACTGTTCCTTGTTCTATTCCAATAACTGCATCCTGGTCCATGTACAGATTCCTCATGAGTACAATTAAGTGTTCTGGTATTCCCATTCTTTGCAACGTTGTCCATAATTTGTTATAATCCACACAGTCAAATGCCTTTGCATAATCAATAAGACACCTTTTTGGTATTTTCTGCTTTCAACTAATATCCATCTGATATCAGCAATGATGTCCCTGGTTCCATGCCCTCTTCTGAATTTGGCTTCACTTTCTGGTAGTTCCCTGTCTATATAGTGCTGCAATCACTTTTGAATGATCTTTAGCAGAATTTTACTTGCATATTAATGATATCATTTGATAATTTCCACATTCTGTTGGATCTCCTTTCTTGGGAATAGGCACATATAATAATCTCTTTCAGTCAATTGGCCAGGTAGCCGTTTTCCAAATCTCTTGGCATGAACATGTTAGTACCTCCAGTGCTGCATCTGTTTGTTGAAACATCTCCTTTCGTATTCCATCAATTCCTGGAGCCTTGTGTTCCACCAGTTCCTTCAAGACAGCTTCCACTTCTTTCAGTGCTATAGGCTCCTGATCATATGTAGCCTCTTGAAATGGTTAGTCATCCACCAATTATTTTTGGTATAATGACTCTGTGTAGTCCTTCCATCTTCTTTTGATGTTTTTTGCATTGTATAATATATTCCCTGTAGAATCTTTCACTATTGCTACTTGAGGCTTGAATTTTTTCTTCAATTCTTTAAGCTTTAGACAAACAGAGCATGTTCTTTGGTTTTGGTTTTCTGTCTCCAGCTCTTTGCACATATCATTAAAATATTTGATTTTGTCTTTTTGAGTGGCCCTTTGAAGTCTTCTGTTTAGTTCATTAACTTCATCTTGTCTTCCTCCTACTTTGTTCGATGTTCAGTGGCAGGTTCCAAAGACTCTTTTGACATGTAATTTGGTCTTTTCTTTTTTTCCTGTCTTTTTAATAGCCTTTTGCTCTCCTCATGAATGATGTCTTTGATATTATGCCACAACTCACATGATCTTAGATCATTAATGTCTAACATATCAAATCTATTCTTGAGGTGGTCCCTAAACTCTGGTGGGATATCTGAAGGATATATCTTAGCTCTCATGTACTTGTCCTAATTTTCTTTAGTTTCAGTTTGAACGTACACATGAGCACTTGATGGTCTAATCCACAATCAGCACCTAGTCTTATTCTGACTTTCGATATTGAACTTTCCCATCATCTTTTTCCACAAATGTAGTCATTTTGGATCTGGTACTGCAGCCCTACCACTGTGGCTTGGAATCCCATCAGATCTTGGAACCTGGTTAGTGCTTGGATGGGAGACCACCTGGGAACACCAGGTTCTGTAGGCTTGGGAGAAGGACCCAGCAACCCACTCCCAAAAAACAATCAGCCATTGAAAACTCTATGAATAGCCAAGAAGCATGACAATAATGTTTCATCTGTTGCACATCGGGTCACTATGATTTGGACACTGACTCGACGGCACCTAGCAACAACAATGTTCTTTCTGGTGAATTCCATGTGTATGTTGTTGTTAGGTGCCATCGAGTCGTATCCCACTCATAGCAACTTCTCAAAGAGTTCTCAGTGGTTTCTCAGGATTGCCTCAGGAGTGGATTGCCACATCCTTCTCCCACTTTTGTGGTGCTGGGAATTAAATTCGGGACTTCAGAGACTGCAGAGTAGCGCTTTACCAACTGAGCAAAATCCCAGCAAAATCATTGTTCAGGGACATGGCGCTCGCAGCACACTTGTTCTTAGCTGCTGTCAAGTTAGATCCAATTCATAGCAACTGAGCTAAATCGCAGCCCTCCATGTGTATAGTCACTGTTTATATTGGTAAAAAAATGTATTTGCAATGAAAAGGTCATTGGTCTGACAAAATTCTATCATGCAATCTCACGGATCGTTTCTATCACCAAAACCATATTTTCCAACTACTGAGCCTTCTTGTTTCTAACTTTTGCATTCCGGTCACCAGTAATTATCTGTGTATCAATTTCAGACTACAGAAACTGGTGAAGATCTTCCCTTTCTTCATTTGTAGCCTTAGTGGTGCTTGTGTAAATATGAATAATAATCATTAATAGGCCTTCCTTGTAGGCATATGGATATTATTCTCACTGACAGCATTGTACTTCAGGACAGATCTTGAGATGTCTTTTTTGATGATTAATGCAGCCCCATTTCTCTTTAATCGGTCATTCCCATCATAGTAGACCATATGATTGTTGTTAGGTGCCATCGAGTCGTATCTGACTCATAGTGACCCTCATGGGGTTTTCAGTGGCTGACTGTTTTGGGATTATTGTGGGAGTGGACTGTCATGTCCTGCTCCCATTTTTGTGGTGCTGGGGATTGAACCTGGGTCCTCAGAAAGGGCAGAGCAGAACTCGACCAACTGAGCTAAACCTCAGCCCAGAACATATGAATATCTGATTCCAAATGGCGGATACAAATCCATTTTAGCCCACTGATGTTTCTGTATTCTATTTCCCCTTTGATGATTCCTTTTTTTTTTTTTTTTTTTTTTTTTTTTTTAACTTTTTGAGACAGGGTCTCACTAAGTTACACAGACTGCCTCTGGTCTCAAACTTGAGATCCTCCTGCCTCTGCCTACCGAGCCGCTGTGATTACAGGTGTGCACTACTGTGCCCAGCTCCCTTTGTCGATTTCTA